>JADDOH010001123.1:0-51645 GCA_016648135.1 Agrypnia vestita
TTCTTTAATTTATTTTATTATTTGGCACAACTAAAAGGGTACAGAATGTGCGATCGATAAATCTGCGCAGATCGGTTTGCACATGATTAATAATTTTAAAATAGTTTTGGTAAGAGAAAACAGCGCAAAATGTCTTCTGGAATTAATAGGAAAAAAACTACGTTTAATCTGGTGAGGGGGGTGAAACGGTTCAAAATGAAACCACGTGGTTTATGGACGCTCCCCTACGTATTATAATACAAATATTGTCGCGAATTCGCGACGGTGGGTCACTCAAAATTAATTAAAATACCGGAGCACTATTCCTTAATTCGCACTTATCGTCACTCGAAACTTCCACTTGTCTATGGAAAGTTGTGCACATCGTTTGTTTCGCACTGACCCGCTACTAGAACTCTCCTCGCACGCACGTAGGTGCTCTCGTACTTATTTCGCAGGTTGAATATATTTGTCTGTTTCGCTCGTTTAGTCAAAGTAAAAAATATTCCGCAAAAGCGTCGCCTGCTTATATAGGAAATCCTAAATTGTGCATCTCGTGCCAAAATTGTCATTGGTTTTAGTATCTCGTAACAAAATTGTCATTGTATGTTGGTAATGTCACCACAAAATCATTTAGCATTTATTGAAGAAGAATAAGATATCCTTTAGGATCGATCAAAACCCTGAGACATTCACGATTATAATAAAAGATTAATGATTCTGAGTGGTTCAGATTTGCTCGTATATTTAGATGCTGCTTAGTTTTTTAGTTTTGGGATGCTATAGATACTGAAGAATAGCAGACCGAGGGCAAACTGAAAGGGCGGGTGGCCATTAATAGTAGGACCAGTATGATAGCTGTTCCCCAAACATATATTGTACCGGGTACAAGATATGTTAGTTCTGACTACTTTGGGGGTAACCCGCGTCAAATTCTGGTCGTCAGGACCAGTCGTCTGCCAACGTTTCGAACAGATCTCACTGCTCATCTTCAGGGCGCCTTGTCGATGAGCTACTTCTTCGAAAAGCGCACAATCGTTCGGGTCCGGAGCTCACCGTCAAGGGAGAGTTTAAAAAATTCTGCGTCAGATTTTTATGGAGGAATGGGTTTCTCCAGCGACGCCGTTAATGCGTTTTGCTCGACTTCTAGTGATCCGTGTATTTACTATATTATTGCTGGTCCGGAGTGAGATTCGAGCCCGCGACCTTTGGATCACGGCGGGAGTCCTAACCACAAGACCAACAAGCTACGCTTTGGATTGCTTTTGGCACATTCAGGATAAATTTTTTATTGTAACGAAAATTGCGCACGCAGTATGCAACGGAAATGCGACACCATGAAGTTAGTTGAATAGAATAGAATGAAGTTAGTAGTTAAAGTGAAATTTTAATATGCAACAAAATGCACGCGCATCAACATGCACTAGAAGTTAGCCGTCAAGGAGAGTAAAATGTGTATATCTCGTATGTTGTTTATGGTTGTTGTGTAACTCTCAAAAATTTGTCTTCTGGTTTGTATCTTCTGGTACCATTGCAGGGTCCATTATCAACCCTGATGATGGACCCTGCAATGGGATCCGAAACGTCGGCCAGGAAGGTCGTAAGAACACGGAATAATACCCCAGAAGATACAAACCAGAAGATTCTGAGCGGCCGTGAAAACCTGAGAATATTATTTGTCAAAAAATTATTCACTTGAAATTACTGTTTCAGTATAAATGATATATTGCTGACCATCTTGAATGGTTATTGAATTAAAAATTATAACTGTTTATTAAATTACGATTTATGTGTTTCATGTTATTGTCGATGTTTGACTGTGTTCAGCTGCATTTGAATGAACGTCACCAGTTCGGAAATGTCCGGTGGTAAAACCTTGTAATTACTATGCCATTCTTGGCATCAGCTTTTTAATAATGCAGACGAGGACGTCACTTGCGAAACGTCAGAGAAAGTCGCTATGGTCGTGGTAGTGTATATATATATTTTACGTTTGTATAGTTTTCGCTTTAATATTGTTTTAATACGTGGTTTTTTATGTGTGCCAAAGAAGTATAACTTGTAATACTTGTATGTGTACTTATTATCTATTTCCCATTACTTGCGCTATTAAAATTTCCGAACAATCGCCGCAAGGTTTCGCATCCCTTCGCACAATGCGAATTACAAGACCGAACCAAGGGGTTGTTACGGGCTGGCTGAAAATACCGCCCCTTCGCCGGTATTGTGTTTGCACGGCGAGGGACGCGAGCGGCGACGGGTTGATATTACCGAGTTTGATATATTGAGGTCAGAGTTCAACAAGTGAGGGCTAAATTAGCCAACAGACGGAACAGTCATGCTGACCGGCACGAAAAGGACACGAGACAGACAGACAGGAAGTCCCTTATTTTACGGCTGCGTGCGCTGGGCCTGGGCACAGGCTGTGCTGCTAATATCGTATGGTTTAAAAAGTACTATTTATTTATTTATTTAATATTCATGGAAGACCAACAGCGCAACAAAGAAGCATAGAAAACATTAATATAATATAGATGGCCAATTACGGGTCTCCACATTTAGAAATATGTTGGTAATGATAAATATGTTATGAAGTACACTTAGGCATGTTAAGAATTATATAACAAGAAAGAATAAAAAATTTAAACAAAAGAAAAAGAGACTTAATTATTAGCAGAAAAACATAGGCATGTTAAGAATAATACAAAAAGAATGAACAAGAGAAAAAGAGACTTAATTATTAAGTAGAAAAAAATTTTACACTCAAAATTTATCTTAATCTTAGGCTAAATTGCCAGTTAATCTAGAACAGAAATGCTCTTAAGTATATTTTTATATGTATGTTCTGAGAACACAATGATTATTTTGTCCACAGAGGGATAATTATTAATTTAGATAAATTATAGAAGTATCACCGAGACAAAGCTGTTTACTATATGGGAAACAATATCCACACATTATCAAAGTTTTTGAATGTTATTTATGTTTTAAATCAGTTTGTTTCATATATTCGAATGGACTATGTTTTAAATATACTCCATCAAAGTTTTTCCTACTAGCAACGAGACATCCTGTATGTTACAAAGTGTAAATTTTGTTAATGTATACATTAACATATTATACGTATGTACTAACTATGAGTTGATGTATAATATCATTGAAAGATTTGACGGATACTTTGTGGTGCAACATTATAATTTAAAATATGTTTTATTTTATTTTTGTAATACATACATGCACACACACACACACACACACACACACACACACACACACACACACACACACACACACACACACACACACACACACACACACACACACACACACACACACACAGAATAAGAGTTATTCGAGAGGAGCAGTCCCTCTCATCATCAGGTATAGATAATAACTAACTTAAATACAAAATTTATCAACCTAATCGTGGAGGTCAGGGGGGCGCGCGGTGAAATAACTTGCAGAGACTGTGATAAAAATATATATAGGCCAAACCATTAGAAACTTAAATACATGTATAGTAAAACATCGCCGTTGCTTAAAAAATAACAATTTCTCCGAATTTGCCAATCATATAATTAACACTAATCATTCTTTCGATAGTCACAAATTGAAACTACTCCACACGGTGCCTCACAGAGGATATGTTTGGAAACCATTGAAATTCTTAAAAACTAGAATTCTGGAAACACACTAATAAATAATATAACATTTCAGTCCACTTCACCAATCCTAGAGCTTTTTGCGGAAAGAAATACTCCTCCCTGAACTACCCGATTAGATTTTTAAATGTTGTACTTAAATTTTTTATTTAATTTTTTTATTAGATTTTTAAATGTTGTACTTAAAAAAAAAAATATCTATACCTGACGATGAGAGGGACTGCTCCTCTCGAAACTATTTATATTTATTTATATTATACTATTATAGTAGTAATTATAATGCATACATTATCAAAATTTACACTTTGTCTGTAACATACAGGATATCTCGTAGCTAAACTTTGGGGGAGTTTTTTCATTCAATTTTGAATAGAAAATATTTCCTACACTTTAGGTGAAATGTCCATAGTTACGGAGAACTTTTTGCTACTAGCTACGAGGTACTGTGTATATACTACTAACGATTAATCGTTTGAATTGTAACTTGCAGAATGTTACAGTAATTCCCTAACAATATAAACAGCACATTTTAAAACTGAGTACAATTTTCAAGATCAAATAAAATGCCCCTCAGAGTATTACCGCGCAACTTAGTAACACCGCATTAAATTTCTTGATTAAGCATTAAATAAACAGTACGTGGCGAGCAGTTTTATCGATTTGCTACGGGCTGTAAATCAAATTTATCGTTATTAAATGTCCGCTTCGTTGTGATGCGCGGTGCCTGGAGAACATTAATCGGTTTTCGAGAAAATCTCTGTTCGTTTCGCCTTCTTCATACTACAGTCTTGATTTTTCTCGCTATTGTTGCGGAAAATGTGAAGCGTTGTCACCATCGAGGCCCCCTGATCCCTTAAAATAAGAACCTGTTAAATACCTGGCGTCCCAGGAAAATTTGATACTCGCACGCGTTACACTTGGAGTTAAATTCGGTCGTTAAACTAACGTCTCCTACTGTTTATTCGCGTCAGAGCGTTTCCACACTTTCTCGGGTGTCTCGCAAGGCTCCAACCTGGGTCGATTGTTGTTTTTTCTTTTTTTATGAATAATATTAAAAATGTAATTTTAAACTCGCGCTTTCTGCTATTCGCGGATGACTTAAGGGGTTACGTGTAGTCAGGATTTTTAAAAAATCGATTTTTTTTTTGGTATTTTCTTAAAGCAAAATGTTTCAAAAATATTGTGTGAAAATATTAACTCGATCCGGTTATTAGTTTTAAAGATATCCAACGATTACTGTAGGGCCCTCCGCTGCCGCCCGTACTGATACGCGGACGCTACTAGAGCCGGCCGGGCTGACAAATGGCGCGACGGCTGCGGAACGCGGTTTTTACCTGTTTAATTCTAAGAATAATGTACGAAATTTCTTTTATACTTCTACTTTTAGACAAACGACCCTTTAGGCTAACTGAGATTTGATTTAGTGTCAGTACTTCAGTGGCAGTGAAACCCAGCAGTCTATAGGTAGTTGTGCGTGTATTATAATCATTTTCAAAAATTTATAATGAGACGTCATGAAGGTATGCAAGTAATATTAATGATTTCTAATGCATAGGATTACATTATGGACCTAATGCACACCGGTATACTGAAAAACTCGATATAGAGCGCATAAAGATTGCTGACTAACGTGCAAATCAGGTCACTCGAGAAGGCAAAATGAGATGTAGATAAAAAAAAAATCGACATCTTGGAGGCTTACACATCGGCAAAAGATGTATTATATTGTAACAAATCTGCCTAAGTTATTTTTGATAATTAAATATTTCTTGAGAAGACATCATTATACATCGGCAGGTCAGCCAAGGCCTGACCCGCGCGCGCCGCTTTCACATTCCATCCCTTTGTATCGGGGCTAGGGGTTGCATCAGCCGGGGACATCTGTTTTTGGCCGATGAGATATTCCAGAAACAATAGAGCTGAGATTTCTCTTTTGCAACTTTGTGACCATTTTTTGTTGAAGGCTGAGAGAAAGCGGCCAAAGTACATGTAACATCCAAAATGCAATGTGTGAGAACAAGACAGCCCTTAGCGAAAAATCACAGCAGAAAGAAAGGAATGCAAATCAAAAATTGGGTATAAAAGGCCTATCAGAACCCCAAAGAATTCAGTGTTGCGGGGGGAGAGCTGCCTGGACCTTGGCCACAATAGTGGTTAGTATACCGAGCAATCCCCGGAGGTGGGAGGGACGCTGCTGGACCCTGGCTACAATAGTAGCTGGTATACCGAGCGCCCTCCGGAGAAGGTGGGAGGGACGATGCTGGACCCTGGCTACAATAGTAGCTGGTATACCGATCGCCCTCCGGAGGAGGTGGGAGGGACGCTGCTGGACCCTGGCTACAATAGTAGCTGGTATACCGATCGCCCTCCGGAGGAGGTGGGAGGGACGCTGCTGGACCCTGGCTACAATAGTAGCTGGTATACCGAGCGCCCTCCGGAGGAGGTGGGAGGGACGATGCTGGACCCTGGCTACAATAGTAGCTGGTATACCGATCGCCCTCCGGAGGAGGTGGGAGGGACGCTGCTGGACCCTGGCTACAATCGTAGCTGGTATACCGAGCGCCCTCCGGAGGAGGTGGGAGGGACGCTGCTGGACCCTGGCTACAATCTTAGCTCGCATACCGAGCGCCCTCCGGAGGAGGTGGGAGGGACGCTGCTGGACCCTGGCTGCAATCGTAGCTGGTATACCGAGCGCCTTCCGGGAGGGACTAGAAGGATGAAGCGCGGAGGTGGCCGGAGGAGGAGAGTCACTTTGCATCCGATATCTCCAGCCGGAGGTAGCGGAGGGCTTCCGGGTCAGCACAATAAGGGCTTTAGCCCCGACAACGCTGTCTTTCCGGGAGTCCGAGGTGCCGCAGTGGCATCATGTCCATCAGGACCCGAGTAGGTGGGGCGCTCCGGAGGCGCACTTTGTGGCCAGGACCCACATAGCACTAGGATGGACTGGAGGAGGGCGCCGTGGATCTGCATTGCGGGGGGTCCGAAGGCTCCAGTCACGAGCGGTGCTGAGGCTGTGAAGGCAGCCTGAGTGTCGAGCTGACACTGTAGCGCGCTGTGGAGGTATCCCGCCTGGAGGCGGGCGGGAAGTTCCCACGTGGCACCTGGCGGTGCTGAGGCTGTGATGGCAGCCTGAGTGTCTGGATGACACTGAAGTGCGCTGTGGAGGTATCCCGCCCGGAGGCGGGCGGGAAGTTCCCACGACGGTAACCGATCTAGGTGTAGCTTAGACTTAATATAGGGGTTAATAATAATAATTAATAATAATTAAGGGGATTAGGTTAGTCTAGTATAGGCCTACTTAAGTTTAATTAAGTTTAGTATGTATCTCTTTATTTTGTAAATATTTGTGTTTTTTTAATGTAAATATGACTTTTATTCTTCTTCTTGTTTATTTTTTTTCTTGTAATTACATCAACTATTGTCGACAAAACTAGACTTCTCATTTTGTACCCTTTTCTTTCTGAATATCAGCGACTCATGTGGATGGTTGCGTGTGTGTGTGACGGCACGCATACAGCCTAGATTAGACCGCTCGGCTGTGCGGGTGGGTGCGAATCCCACCCGCTTTAGGGCGTCGATCTTTGAGAGATCCGCGCCCCCCGCCCGGCGCTTTGAGAGAATGTGCCCGGGCGGGAGACGTCACAATAGTTAACTTTCTTCAGAGCACTTGACGGCGGGGGATGGGTTTACTTTTCAGAACACCGTATTGAAAACTGATGTGGCTTCAATATAAGCTGCCGCAGTCCCAGGTGGCTTCGTGGGACAATTAACTGTTATATGTAAATATTGTGAAACCATAACCATGTCCCCAGTCATTAACTTACTATAAAAAATTAGAAATTAATATTGTACCTTTCTTTGTTTACTGTATGGTAGTTGCAGTAATAATAAGATTTATGTATAGCCCGTATCATATCTGGTATCTTATGTTTAACTACTTATGGTTATACTTCCCATCGTCCACAATATCGCCCCTTTAGAGGTAAACTCACTAAATGACATTGGAGTAGTTTTCAGAAAATGAGGTTTAATAATTAATTTAAGCAGTTTCAAAAAGAGGTAAATTATAATTTGCACGTTATTACTGTTCACTTATACTTAATATATAGATTTAACCTACATATTAAAAAATTAACCCCTCCTAAAGAACAAATGAATGTTCTTTTTGGGGATAATGTATTATTTAGATAATAATGGTTAATAATACTAAGAAAATACGATTAATTTATAAATGACATAAAATAAAATAAAAATAAATGACGTGCATTCACATATTGAACACTAAAGGGAGTACGAACTTCAGAGGCGAGACTTTTTCGCTCTATCATACACCGTAATTTCAACCTCTATATTGATGAAATTGACCACATCAAAAAAATATGATACTTATAGCAACTAGAATTGTTGACTGATTTTTCAGAATTCGTACCCTGCTGCTTCTTCTTTGCTCCTGATTGAACGCGTTACTGTCACAACCGACTAGCTTAGGAGCAGTCTGTATGCTCAGAATGCCAAGGCCTGTCGGAATTATAAACTTTGCGAATCGTCCTCTCTTTGCAGGGGAACTGACTGCATGGAGCAAGCAGCCTTTAAACTTCAGAATGGTGGAAGGGAAGCCAGGGTTTAGGGGATTTCAAAAGTCTCACACCTTCAGCATTTCATTCCACAAAGCGCCCATAAGACGTTATTTAATTCAGAATCAAGTTAATACTTTGATCACAATGTGAGATATATCTCCTGGCGGAATTAGTTATAAGAAAATACTTAACGGCACTCTAGCCAACAATGACGCGATACTTCCCGAGGTCTTTTGTGGAGCGTACAATGACCCCCTCATGACCGGAAGCAGGCTGAGTTCTTAATGCCTCCAATTCGCCTGCAGCTCCTGCGGGAGGCGCCTCAATTATCCCCGGATTCCATAGATTTGGCGAAGTATTATCGAATTATAATGCCACCGCTTTCATAAAAACGAGTGAAGCGAGAAAATTACCCATTTGTATGTTCAACTTGCACAGAAGAGGATTCTGCCACCAGCCACCCTATTTTCTACGAACTAAATATTTTTTGTTATGTTTTTCATACATATTTATAGTTATGCTTATTTTAGTGCGTCAAATATTGATAGAAGCTTTTGCGGTATTTCTTTATTTCGTCGTATTTATTTCATCGCTCGTTCGACGTTTTTTATTATTTATTTTATTTATCTTAATAATTTAGTTCCACACATAATGTTGTGTGGGCTAATACATGATTTCACTGGGACATGTTGCATTCCATCTAATTTTTTAAAAGATTTTATAATATAATTTTTACACTTCTTTTTAAACCTCCTTATATTCTCCATGTTTTGAATTTCCTTTGGCAGGCTATCGAAGATTTTTATACCTTTATACATCATATAATTTTGTGAGGTGTTTTTCTTTTTCTTTGGTAGTCTTATGTTGTCGCTGCCTCTTGTATTCTAGGAATGAAAATCCTTATTCATCTTCATCCTGTCATCGAAGTATTTGGGTACTAATCCATGTTTAATTTTAAATATTTGGACCATTACATAATATATTATTCTTTGATTTACAGTTTCCAGTCCTAGGGCATTCAACATTTTTGTTATTTTAACTCTCCTATTACACTTCAGTATTATGGGCATCGCTCTTTTTTGTACTATTTGTAGTTTTTTTAGCATTCCTTCGTTGCTTATAAATAATATACTGGAACAATAATTCATGTGCGGGAGAATCATAGTATTGTATGTTAATAAACTTGTATTTTTATTTATATGTCTCCTTATTCTTCCGAGTAAGGACACTTTTTTTGCGATTTTCTTCACCATATATTAAGTATTTTTTGTAAATGTTAGTTTTGAATCTATAATTACACCTAGGTATTTTATACTGTCTACGATTTCTAATATCTCATTTTATAGTTTTACATTATATTTGGTTGTTCTTTTTTGCTTCCAATTATCATACATTTTGTTTTTGAAACATTTAATGTAAGTTTGTTGAATTGACCTTTTCCGCCAAATATTCAATATTTCTAGTAAATATTTTTTGTTATGTCTTACGTTATGTTCATTTTAGTGCGACAAATATTGATAGAATATTAAGCGATATTCTTTTACTTCGTCGTATTTATTTCATCGCACGTTCAAAGTTTTTGATTACGTCCGCCAGTTATTCAATATTTTGTAACGCCTTTTTCTCAATATAATCACAAAATTGTCAATAAATATCTTCGATATAAATAATTCATAGAAAGTTCTAATAGATAATATTGTATATTTTAAAAATATAGTACCCACTGAGTATTTTATTTCAACGTATTTTATTATTTATGAGTCGTCATTACCGGTAATGAAAAAAATATTTTCTTACTGATAATATTTTACGTTTTATTAATAATTTCATTTCTACATTACCCACACTACTTTCCAAAAAAGAGTTATATTGCCGACGGCGAGTTTCTGCATAATTTACTTCTTACCTTGCGTATACTCTGAATTTTAAATCAATATTTGCACTATCGCCCCCTACATTTAATGTTAAAACACGAAACTGCTAGTTTAACATAAATCAGTTTGCGAAATCATTAAGCTTCTATTCATTGAACAATGATAAAGAAAACGTTAAAATCAACCATATCTAATTGAGGGTTTCTATTGTACAGGGTGACCTAAGGACAGGAAAACCGCACAGTTTATTTGCATTTAATTACATCGTCATCCAAGTCTCTCCCTCACGACTGAGGATCTTCTTGACCTCCCATCTTCTTGACTATGTTCCTCCAGCTTTTCAAGCATCCTGCAGATCTTAGCCCTGTCACTGAAGAAGTGCTGGTAGTTTTTTACGCTTGGTCGGTCTAACGAGTGAGGGGTCTTCCTCTTTTTCTTTGAGCCTCGACACGGCCCACCACAACAAGCTTCTCCAGACTGTATTTTCTTCTGGCAATATGTCCAAAAAATTGAAGGATTCGTCTCAGACAAGTGGTTGATTTTGAGTTTTTGATTTTGACCCTTTATTTTGAATTCGCATGTACCAACTTGCGTCTCCAACATCACATGTCAAAGGCAAAATAGGGCAATGAGAGTCAAATTAAAAAATAGTAAATACACCAAAATCGAAGAAATGAAAACAGCAGTCAATTGGATGGAAAAAAATACTAATTTATAACGTTCTCATATTTGTACGAAAAATTCTCAGTAATAAAATACCAAAATATTTTTTGAACAAAATTTAAATAGTGATTTGCATACCTATAATACCAGAAATAGGAAAAGAATAAGATTACCATGTAAGAAAAAAGTGTGTACACAGAATTGTCTATGTACAGAGGTGTAAAAATATATGATGAGTTGCCAGAAAACATTGACAATATAAATAAGATGAATGAATTTAAAAACAAATGCTATACTTATTGCAAAAATAGTATGGAATTGTAGAGCATAAAATGTATTATAAAGTATATTTTCGATTGCTTTTTATAATTTGATCATATTATAAGATGTATTATATATTATTTTTGAGATTTTACAATTGATTGGATGTGAATTAAAATATGTAGGTTATTATTTATAGTATATTAGTAATAGATTTTAGAATTTAAAGTGTAAAATATTAGTTAATATGTAGTATTAACTAACTTAAGAAATAAATAAATAAAATAAAATACTTACTATTTTGCCTTTAGAGTCCACGATTTTATAACATACTCGTATGTAGTTGGATAATACTGATTTATATCTTTACCGACCAGCTTCTTCTGGTGGGGATGCAACTGTGGAAAGTAACGTGACGTGGTGGTGCCACAATTCAGAACCAAGGATATCTTCGCCAAACTGCTCTTCCAACAATACGGGATCACCTTTTGTCTCAATATTAGATAGGACAACGTGGAAGCATTGAAGGACTGCCAGGTTCACCAGACTAAGCACCACAAACACTTTTGGGGCGTAGTAAAAATAAGTTTTTTGAGTGGTAGACAAGTAGATAATCATTTACGAGCATTGTGTTATACAGGTTCGAAAAATATAACAATTTTGATGGAAGAAATTTTTAGCTCTTATTATTTATCTAACTAACTAACTAACCAACTAACCACCACGCCGTTTCCCCGCAGGGGTAGGTAGAGTGGATTGAACGCCATACTGTTCTATCCTGGCACACCACTTTTGCTTCGGCCACATTCATACATCTTCTCATACACGTTCTACGGTTGTTGCGGTTTTTAACAGGGCCATCCTCAAATACTTGTAGTACCTGATCATGCCAGGTCTTTCGCGGACGCCTTCTATTCCTGTTGCCTTCAACCCTCGCCTCATATATTTTCTTAACCATCCTTTCCTCGTTCATACGTTCCACATGACCAAACCATCTCAGCACTCCTTTCGTTATTCTATCTACCACACTACACTCAGCATTGCATTCACTTTATTGAGATAAAATAGTATTTAATGAATGTAAACATAATAAGCAATGTAATAAGATACTTACCAACTTTACTGTATTTTTTTATTTTGATCATCCTATATTCTAGAATAAACGCAAAAAAAAACTATGAAATATATTCAAATAAATATCATCCTTCAGTAATGCGATTTTTTGATTATTTGATGAAGAAAACGTTTTTAAACAAGTTTTTTATTAATTCAAATTTCGGTGCTTTCAAAACAAAAAGAAACTGATATATTTCTTAATTGTAATTCTCATTTCAGGCGGAAAAAACAGCAACTCAAGAATGTGTTAACTAAAACATTGAACTTCTCAGAATTTTCAAGAAAGGTTGTGGCTCTAATTAGTTCTCAAACTATTGAAAACTTTACAGGTACCTACCTAACTATTTTATTTACCTTTCAAAGTTGCGAAGGAAAAGTTCTATGCTGATGTTTTAAAATATTTTTCTTATTACCAGACAATGTTGGATATTCTGGAACGTTGTATACAATATCAACAAAATAGTCCTGACGTTTTTTTTAAATAAATGTACATAAATGTCAAGAAAAATTGTAATTGTGCCCATTTCAACATTAAAAATTAAAGAAGTAATTTTAATTGTAAAGTAGGACAACTTTCCACGCAAAGCAACAATATTTCAAACAGTGTGCTTGGGCGTCGTAAAATTTGCATTGCTTATTCTGTTTGAAATATCTAATTCAACAAGATAATTCCCACAAAAGAAAAGCATTCACGAGATGATGCATGAATGTGGTTAAAGTAAAAGTGGTGTGCCAGTTCTATCCTATCTACCTATCCTTGTGGGGAAACGGCGTGATGGTCAGCTTGTAATATTGTGGCGGTTGGGAGCCGCCGCGGGTCTAGCCGTATGCGTTTGCCTACATCCAGCAATCAGGGATCGATGCCGCTGATCCGTTCCTGGTTGTCACAGTGGCCACCATATGCAAGTAATATTCCTCTACCCTTAACACGACCTGTAATTTGCTCAAATAAATCGCAACATTCCACAGTGAGTATCATTTTGTATCCTGTACCGATCGCCCCTGCTATACACAAACATTCAGACCACATATGCGACACTCACTGAACAGACTCCACCTGCCGACACGAGAGAATTCTTCTGGACTGGTGATAATTCTCTCTAACACAATCTGACCCGCCAATGTATGACAGTTTAACAATGTTATTTCAATCATCAGATATAATACTTTTCTATTTCAAGTTATTTATCAAACAATTAAGTAAGAAAGACGCCATATTATTTGTTTCATATGTCTAGATTTTTCATTACGAAAAAAGATTTAAATAAAAAAATGTTTTCAAAATACTCCTGAAGAAGATTAATTAAATTGTGTTCAAAAAATGGGTGATGATTCTCTATATTTCTAACATCTGTTTATTTTCATCGTTTAGTGAAATATAAGAGAACATGAAAATTTTATGTAGGAAACAGATCTAAATCACTTAAGAAGCCGAGTAATAAATATAGCGGTTTTATAATTAATTTTCATTTTAGCTATCAATATTTTTTTAATTATAAATTTTTAATATTTAATGAATAATTGTTATTTTGTAAATTTTGAGAATATCGTCATTGTTAAGGCGGTACATTCACTGCAAATGCATATTTCGGCGTTTTTTACGAAAATTTGGGTTTTTATTATTCAATTATATCAGAATGTATATGATAAATTGCAATTTTTTTAGGGCGATACCTTAGATAGAACCTTTGTTCTTATACAAAAGTAATAAACTGAACATTATTTACAATAATTAAGAAAAATATAGGCATTAATCCACAGGCCGCGGCAAAAAAAAACGTTTTTAATGTTCCCGGGCAAAGTGTGATTCGTTTAAAATTTGTATGTAAGCATAATATGTTTTTTCATACATATAAAGTTTACTTAATTATCTAGAATCTGTACGTAGGAAATTAAGAAATATTCAATATTAAAAAAGATATCATTTTTCAAACATGCTTAAATATTTACGATTTTTGGTCATTTTCAAATGTTGTTTATTCATATAAAAAGATGATTTTAAACGATATATTGTATCTATATTCGCACTTTGAGTCTTCATTCACTATTAAAAAGCTAATTTTTTTATAAAAAACACGTTAATTAATATTTAAAAATAAAAATTCTATAGTATGAAATGTGTCGAAAAATTACGCAGTTTGCAGATCACAATCCGCGCGCCAGCCGGGAGAGGCGGACGCGTTCATGTAGTCCAATCATTTTTTCATAAAAAAATCACTTTAAAACGTGTTTTTATGTCAAATTTGACTTTAGTTCAAAATAATATCATATTATATATTCGAAAGCAATATATTCATCGCAGATAATAATGTTTTTTTTAACTAGTTTTATATTAAATTGCATTTCTACTCATAACCTAATATTGAACGCATGTCACTTTTGCCGACTTGCTCGCTGACTCGCTATGTTCGCGTTGATGTCATTGTTATTTGAAAGTCAAGTAAGATATTAATTTACGAGATAATTTTTAAAATATAGATAAATGGTTTTTAATTTAATTTTTAATTCAATACATATTGTTGTAGTAGTTTTTTGTTTATTTTAAATAAAAATTACTTAAATTCATTTATTTTCACAGGTGTTTTGACATTTCAGTCGGAAGTCAAAATAATACCTAAATCTGCTTATTCGACAAAAGTTTTAAATTAAAAAACAGTGATATAAGAAAAATTGTTGTTTACTTTTTTTTTACAACACCTAAATTATTGGAGAAATATACATACGCTTTTTTATATTCTAGACTTAAAACATTTAAAATTCTAATAATGATACGCGCGCATGACTTGCGTTCCCATATATTTTAAACGTCGGTACTCCATATGGTTGTCTCGTTTCCTCGCAACCTTTCTATCTCACAAGGGGACACGTAAAAAATACGCTCTTGCAAGGTTTATCTGATATAACGTTTGTTCATATCTCGATCTCGTATTGAAGTAGCATGATCTATCCGACACATATCGCCATTTTGACAGCTTGAAAAATGTATGTATTTGAGTAGCTTGTTGGTCTTGTGGTTAGGACACTGGCCTCGTGATCCAAAGGTTGCGGATTCGAACCTCACTCCAGACTAGCAAGTTAGTCCTATTTTCATAGCACAAGCGTTTAGCTTAGTTTGAAAATAGTAAGAATATTGATGTGACACGTATTCCGTGTTCACATCTCTATTTAAAAAAAAAAAAAAAAAAAAAAAAAATGTGCCGCCTTAAGATGCCACTGAAGGATAACACGTATGAACCTGACTCCTTTACCAGACTTCTGTGTAGTTAATTAAGGAGACAGTGAATATCTTCCACATAACACTAATAACTGAAAGATTTAACAAATGAAATATAAAAGTACATAATGCTAAATAAATAATTGATGTTTTATAAAAAAAATATCATTTAAATAAATAATATTAATTGTTTTGATATTATTTCATTCCAAGAAAAAAAAAAGATATAATTCAATGAATAAACGTATATTGTATAGAATTAAAAGTACATTTATTAAATATATTAATTTCTTAGATAAGTCAGTATTATGTACATATTGTTTATAAAGTAATATTTTATCGTTCATAAATTATCTTTTTACTATATTCTACTTTCAATTTTATATGTAAATACATATTTATATTCACTTTCCATAATCTCTAATACCATAATACTCCTACAAACTATCATTTATGTAAAATCTATAATATACATCCTTTAATCTTCAATACTAAATTAAAATTCCTTCAATTTTTTTACATTTTTCATATTTCGGCATTTCATTATTAAGAAATTTATCTACAAATATGACCACATTTAAAACAAGTATTTTTTTTATTTCTATCCAATTAACTTTTCTTTTCATTTCTTCAATTTTGTTGTATATAATTTTTTTTAGGAAAAATCTAATAGCCCTGTTTTTCATCACCTATAGTTTATTAATCTTTCATTCATTGGCTAAATGCACCACTTTAGCACAAAAGTTTATGTGTGGAGTAATAATTAATCTGTTATATTATTTCTGCACTATTTTTACTCCCATTAAATTAACTCGTGGCGTGCCTATCTGGTTGAGGAAAAAACTTTAGATCAATTTTTAACCCTTTTCCCGTGATCCAATCGAGCTGAAACTTTGCCAGCAGACTCGTGGCGACGATCAAAAAGATATATCAAATTTTCGTTACAAAAATTAATTATTATTATTGTATAATTTTGGATTTTTAGAAATTCTTAATGTTTTTTCGTACAACTGAGTAAGACTACAACGCGTCTGGTAGACACGGAACCTGATTATAGTACAATTTTTGATTTTAGGAATTTTTTTTTACTCCCTTTCGTAGCGTCGCTCGACCGAAGCCCAACGCGTAGTTTAAGCGCCTAACAAGTTTCCACTAGTAAATGACAAAGGGAGTATAATAAAAACTTGGTTTTTATGGGTTAGTTTTTTACACAATTTTTTCCCAACCTTCCAAAAATTTTTTTTTTAATATCTTCAAAATTTGCTGCAAATTTTTATTTTGACTCTCAAATACTACCCAAATATTTCATTTCGTCCATCTATTCAATAACGTATTTAAAAAAGTGAAAAATACAAAATAAATTTTTACAACATTTCACGCTCTGTTTTAGAAGTTTTCGTTTCAGGAGTATTTTATGTTTATGGGTGATGAGGACTGCAAAAACTGCATTGTTATATTTTTATGTCGGTAACACCGTGTTTCCCTTTTATTCGCAAACCCATAAAAATCTTATTTTCATTCAGTGCGCGCGACAAGACTGCGACTCTCCCCGGAGCTGCGCCGGCTTATTAGGATGTATAAAAGATATGACGCAAAAAATATAAAATCGCCCGGCAGGCGCCCCATTCTTGCGTACCGTTTTTATTGCCCAGCTTACTGCAGTTTCCAATATTCGCCGACTTTTTCGGAACAAGCACAACGCTTTGGAACAATGCCGGCAAAGGCGGGAGAAGGCTACGGCGGACGGGCGAAAAAGGAAATCGTATACACGGAGGAAATTTTCGGATTTCCTTTGATATTTACCTTTCTGGCTCAGGGGTTTCGCTTTTTAGTTGGCTGATCGTTCCTATCAGGATTACAGAAAGACCTGGAGCACTGTATAAAAAGAATTACAGTTGCTTTTCTTTTTGCACAAATACTTCCTCAGACAGATGCCTAGACTTCATTTTAGACTTTTTTTCAACGCTTTTATTATGTTTCACCTGTCTATCTTTTAGAGATCGAATATTGATTCTTGTAATCAATATTCGATCCACATCTTGGCTTGTTGGCTGATAATCACAATCACAATTATAATCATAATCACAATCACAATCAGATAATAATGTTGTTAATTATAATTAAAACTGGATGGACAATCGTAATACAATATACACCTGACATACAATACAATACAATAAAATACAATACAACCCTGAAAAAAAGAAAAACACAAGCTAATGAAATACTACTATTCATGTCACTTCGGGGACATGTTTACTCCTCCATCACGCTCCTTGAAGGTCAACCCGACAGACCATGCTCTTCCGTGTACTTCGAAGTAGAACTTCTTATACAATGTGTTCGTTCATCCAGCGAGCATGTATAGCATACCGAGAGTAGAATGCGAGAGTTAGTGATTATTTTGAACGTTACAAGAGAGCAAAAGAAGGTTCTGTCAATCTGATTTTGTCAATATTTCTTTTACTATTAAACGATTTCCGTATGTGTTTTGAATAAACAAATATGTAAATCGTTTAATAGTAAAAGAAACATTTACAAAATCAGATTGACAGAACTTTATATTACTCTTCTACATATTTGGAAATAATCACTAACGCCCTTTTGGCTTTCTACCCTCGAATTATATATCGTGATCAACGACATTTAATATTAACATCCCGATATTTAAAAATCGTATTTGAATATTTTTTACACAAACCTGCGTTTTC
Source organism: Agrypnia vestita (assembly GCA_016648135.1). Lineage (NCBI taxonomy): Eukaryota > Metazoa > Arthropoda > Insecta > Trichoptera > Phryganeidae > Agrypnia > Agrypnia vestita. The sequence goes on from JADDOH010001123.1 coordinate 18,058, forward strand.
ACTGGATAGATTCTTGACTAATTACCTACCTCTTATATATCTAGCATAGCCCCTCCATTCCAGCCACCTCACCCTTCTACTTCTCACTTCCATTCTCTTCATATCTTTCAATTTTGATATTTTTGCCATTATCCGGTTCATTTGGTATTTTGGATATTTTATAGTTTTTACTTATATTTATTTTAAAATTAAAACTGTTTTTTTAATCTCTTTAACGTGTTTTTATTGACAATTGTTCCTTCGATTAAAAATTTCACGCTCTTGCTATTTTGCGCCATCATTGCTTTGTTTTGTTTTGTTGGTCTATTATTGGTTTATTATATTATTATATATGTAATGGTTGGTAAACCAATAATAGATCTCTCTTATTGGTTTACCAACCATTACACATATATTATGTGACTTTAAGCCATTGTACTGTTGAGATTCCATAAAAAGATAAATTTAAAAAGTATATTTACATTTTAAAAATATATTGAGTATGATCAAATCTTTCAAGAGTACAATATTGGATTTTATCCCTAGGAGGACATCATTAATCAAAATATATTATAGACGTTTCATAATAATAATTCGGAAAAATCACATGTATTCTTTACATTATATTCTTTTGTATGTGTGTGTGTCACTGACCTCCTAAACTGATGGACTCGACTCGACTCCTGGACCTATTTAATGAAATTTTTCACGTGCGTTTGAGTATGTCCCTGGATGGTTTAGATTAGATTATTATGGACCCGGTAGGTGGCACTGCAGTCGGGTTCTAGGTTTTATGGCACCCAAACGAAAAGTCAACGTCGGGCAGGACAACGTCTGTCGGGTCCGCTAGTAAAGGATATTGTTTTAAAAACTCCAATCAAAATATAGATATCTCATTATCAATAGTGACTGGATTATGGGAATTTCAAAGCTTTTTACTACTGCAGGTGGCGGTAATAAAAATACAACTCACATACGAAACAAGTTGTGCACGTTAATTATATACAATTTCCAAAAATGGGACAGATGCGGTAGTCTATCAAAGGTGGAATTGTGAACGTTATATTTTGTAAAGAATCACTTAAGCCAGCCGTACGATAAGTTGAAAGCCCTATGGACACCCAAAAAAGACTTTCATACCTACTTTCCAACATAACTTTGTCTTTATGAGACATCTATAATATATCTTGAATATTTACGAGTACATATAAACGTAAGGGTTCAAAGTAATCAGTATACAAATGTTCTTATTTTGTATTGAAAACATCTCTGTTGTGATGTTTATTTGCGCATGCTTTGCTTCTCACTTACAAAAGAGGAATATAAAAAGGTGGTCCGCGTGATGACATCTTGCATTGCTGTCCTTCGAACGAAGAATTTTGAGCACGTCCACAGTCGCTGTAAGTAATAGAATGGAAGAATTGAACTTTATCCGACACGTTCCGCACCAAAAAGAATTTCGGAACTACATCTAGGAAATTGGTTCTCGCTATAAGGCAAAAAATATTATTTTGTTTTCTATTCTATTCCAAGAATTTCGTAAAATTTCGTCCGCGTGTACAAATGCGAAGAGTAAAAATATTATTTATTTTAGAAAAAGATGCAATCTGAAAAATATTTGAAATAAGCAGATTATTACAAATAGGTAATGCGATCTGAGTACCTTCTTGGTCTAGTGGGTAAAATAGCCTAGCCATCTTTTAGATAAGTGGTCGCAGCGTCACCAAGTTTGTCTTATTTTCATGGCTCATCCATTGACCTTGGTTTGAAAATTGTATGAATGTTGATGCAACACCTTTTCTTTGTACTAATTTTTGCGAAACTATTTTTTACAAAAATAAATTTATTTTAATATTCCGCCCATTTTTGTCGCATAATAATGTTGAAAAAAACATGTTTTGAAGTTGCCACGTCGCAATATATCATGTGAAAGTGAGCGGTTATTGCGTCAAACTAATCAAAATATTTTGATTTTTTACATGTTTTTTTTAGATTCACTTGTCTGTCAGCAAGTCATCTTGCAATCAATATCAAATCTACTTTCTACTTTGAAATTTGGCTGTGAGACATATCCGTGATAACAATTCAATAATCATTACTAAATTTTACAAAATCTGTTTAATTATTCGAATAAAATATTAAAAATTCTAACGCATTATCTTATAGGGCATTGTACATATATGCCCGTAACATCTCTTATTTTTCAATATTTTAAAAGTGATATTTTTAATGCTGTCTGAAGTTTCCAATTTGTAAGTAATATTTGAGTTTTGAGGTTAACCTAGAATTTTTTGCAAAATTGGTTCATTTCAATTAAATAAAATATGGCTATACAAATTATCATTTCTCTACACGTTTCTTTCTCATCATTATGATGAGTTGCCTGTAACAAAACTAAGTGACCAACTAACTAACTAACCAACACGCCGTTTCCCCGCAGAGATAGGCAGAGAGGATTGAACGCCACACTCTTCTATCCTGGCACACCACTTTTGCTTCGGCCACATTCATACATCTTCTCATACAAGTTCTACGGTTGTTGCGGCTTTTAACTCATTCACTTGTTCTAAGCATTCATTGTTTACAATTACATCACACTTAGTTCACTCTTTCGTCTCTCTCGAATACCATCACTTTCGATTTGCTGACATTCATCATAAGATCACTCTGCATGCATACATCGGACATCCTGGCACTGCAGATCAGCTTCACTGTTAGCCACTAATACTGCGTCGTCTGCGTATAATAGGCGGGATATGGTGAGTCCGTCCATTTTCGCTCCAACTTCTAGTTCCTTCAGTTCTTTCATACAATTATCCACATACAGGTTGAAAAGCCATGGTGACAAAACTAAGTGGAATGATAAAAATAATTCTAAAATACGGATGAAGGATACGGGTAAAATATAATATTTACGTAAACGTGTAACAATGTTGTTTCATCCGAAGAAAATTAAGGTCACTAACGTGGCACGTATTCGGCGAATGTGGGACAGAGTCAGTTGTAACGTTGTGTTGCTCACCTCGCTATCAGCAGTCCCACTAATGGAGTTAGCATCGCACCGAACCGCAATCATTATTTCTGTGGTTTCAGTGTAAAAGTGTTTATGTTGGCTTTTATCGAAACACTCTTCTGTTTTTGGTTTAAATGTATAATTAACGATAATGTGTGCAAAACAGAGATAAAGCGTTAGAACATTTCCACTTTGGTTAGTATCAGAAATTCACACAAACAATTTTATTTAGGTGTTAAGAATTAAACAAATTAATTAAACCTTTTTACCTTAAATCATAGAAAAAATGGAATTCAATAGATCATATAATAAATTAACTTGTAAAGAAAAATAAAAATTATTTTGGATTTTTTTTTTCATTTTGTAAAATTATTAATGTAGAATACAATATTTTAAATGAAAAATAATTCTAAGTGCTTACATAAAAGTACATCCAGCTTAAGAATAATTTTTAAATATTTTTTTTTTTCAAATTCAATATTTATTTAATATTCCGTAAATAAATGCATATAGCTAAAAAACTGTGTATTAAAATTATTTCAATAAGAAGTGTATATAATACTGAGCCATAATATTATACTATAATGTTATAAACAAATTCAATGAACGATTATGTAAGGAAAAATAAATGTTTTAAATTCATATAAAAACAGAACATTAGCAACAAAACATTCTTGATTTAATTTATGATTTAGCAGTCGCATTTGAATAGCATTTTTAAAATTATTTTTTTCTTTATTTCTTTTCAAGTTTTATAAAAAAAAAACAGTATTCCTCTTCAGAATAAATTGGAAATAATATTTCCTGGCATATCCTAGTGTAATGCAAGTATTCGGATGAATTTCATTACACAATAAAGTATATTGCTCTCAAAATTCCGTAAAAAATCAATGTAGATTTTCTCATTAGCGACATCTGTGGGGATTCAGGGGAACGACAATGGCTTTGTACAGGCCGCATGGAAAGGCGCTTACAACTCATATGTGAAAGCTTTCCACGCAATTTGAACATATATACAACTTCCAAAAAATGAATAAGCATGGTATATTCTATCATGGGTGGAAATGGCGAATGTTACAATTGTGTAAAGTGATCATTTAAGCCAACCATAAAGATAGGTCATAAGTCCTATGTACACCCAAATGACTTCTATACCTACTTTCCCATAATAAATACAGTTTCGTCTCTGTGAGATATCTATAATATACATTAATTTAGTATTCCTCTTTGTTATGATTAAATAAATGAGCTATTGTTAAATATGTCTGGAATATTAAAATTAATATTTAAACCTTTGAGCTGCTGATTTAAAATAGTTTTGCTTGTGGATATTTGTAACCGCCACCAGGAGAGATTTTGATAGGGATTTCCGTTCTTAGGCAAGTGTCAATAGCAGCTTTATGTTTGGAACAAGTTTAGCAGGGGGGGCTTACCGCTTTGTTTCTGCCTCCTACACCTCTTCCTGCCCTCACCTGCTCTGTGCGCTGCAGCCCGAAGCTTAATGCACATCCCGCGAACAATGAAGACTTTAAGAAAATTTCAGCATATCTCACTTAAAATACCTACATAATTTATTTAACAAGTATATTCGTGCCTTAATCATTCCTTAATTCATAATTTTATTAAAGTTCAAATTAATTTAGAAAAATGTTACGAATCGAGATAAATTATAGAAGTCTCACAGAGACGAAGCTATTATAATGGAGAACGTGTATGGAAGTCTTTAAAGTATGACCCAGGGCTTATGAACTGTATGAGCTAGCTTAACTGAAAACTTAATGCAATGCAGCGATCACCAATTCAACCGAAAGAACACCCACAAATTATCATTTTTTTGATAGTTGTGTATATTTATTTATTTATTTATTTATTTATTTATTTATTTAATGTTTATGGAAGACCAACAGCACAAAAAAAGCATAGAAAACAATGATACAACATAGATGGCCAATTACAGGTCTCCACATTTAGAAATATGTCAGTAATGATAAATATTTATGATATACTAAGGCATATTAATTATATAGAAAGAAAGAATAAAAAATTTAAACACACAGAAATATGTCAGTAATGATAAATATGATCAAAAACTTTTTTTTTACTTACTTAGTACTACCCATGACATATGATACATTGATTTCGTAGCTGGTTATGATATCTCTATATTTGTTGAAGTGGAATATTAAGCAATATTATTTTTAATGTATAAACGATATTCTTCCGAATTATTTGATGTGCAGGCTTACTTGGAAAACATTAATTACCTCGCAGCAATATATTCCTTCTTTAATAATGAATCGAAAATGTTCAAGCAACCATGACCTAATAACAATAGTTATGGAGATATGCGACATCTAAGATTGCATTTTTCTTTCAATATTTCTGACTTATTTTTTGTAAAACGTTGGACTATCATTACAGTAACTTATATCGAATATGAAAAGTTCGTTCCTTTTAATACATATCAAATAAAATATTAAAAACCTACCATTTCCAATTGGAAAACATTTCAATTGGAATTTATGCAGGGTTTTTATAATTTTATTTAATTTTTCGTAATCGATATAAGTTACTGTAATGATAATTAAACCTTTTTTGAGAAATAAGTCAGAAAAATTGAAAAAAATGCAAACTTTGATATTGCATAACTCCATAATATTGGTCATGGCTGCTTGAACATTATTGAATCACAATCAAAGCAGGAATATAGTCCTGCGAGGGTATTAATATTTTAAAATTAACCCTGTACACACTTATACACTGTATACTAGAATACACCTGAAGCTTAAACAATTTTTACTTCCTTTATATTAACTCGTGGCGTCTGCTTGCTTGCCGTCGAAAAAACTTTGGATCGATTTTTAACCCTTTTCCCGTGATCCAATCGCACTGAAACTTTGCAAGCAGACTTGTGGTGACGATCAAGAAGATCTGTCAAATTTTCTTTAAAAAATAATAATAATTATAGTATAATTTTGGATTTTTTAAATTTTTAATGGTTTTCTCATACAAGTTGTATGGAGATTCCGACGCATGTGGTAGACACTAAACCTGAAAATGAGAAAGGGAGTATTGTAAAAACTTGGTTTTTATGGGTAACTTTTTTTAATTAATTTTATAGACCAGTATAAATTAAACAATATTTTTATATGTGTCTACTAAGAACAAAGGAAAACGTAAAACTAAGTATAAAATATTAACCATGCAAATAGTAACATAAAATTATATTCATTTTACAAAAACATAACATTTCCTACATTTGTATTCCATCAAAAATATCGAAATTTTTGGGAAAATTTTTTGTGAATAATAATCATTTCTTCCATTCCCAACTTTTATATTTATTTATTATTATTATTTTTGACACAAAATTACTTTGTATATTATTTTAATGAAACCTGTTGCATAATTTGAAATTATTTCAATCTGTAAACTAAAGTTTTTCGAGAGCATTAATACGAAAATTGTTAAAATATAAATGGACGTGAATATTTTTCTACTAATTTTTTATATCGTTTGACAATTTTGCAATGAAAATGATTTGTATTAAATCTATACATTATTTTTTTGAAAACGGAGAATGCAGTGCGTGGTTTTACCATTGCCAATTTAAAAAAATAACCAAATCGTTTTTTTTTAAGTAACGTGGAGTACAGATTATTTTAAAACACATTTAGATATTACTTAATTTGTCGAAATATTATATATAAATATTTTAATATTCGACTGACTTCAAGAATGACATTTAATGAAAGAATGTAATGAATCGATATGTATATTTTCTTAAATGAAATCTATTTTTTCTCCTGGCAAGCAAATTATTGATGTGACGCGAGCAACTGTTAATTACTATGGTGGATATTAATTTCAAGTTTAATAAGACGTGCTGAACTCAAACAAATCGAAAGTTTTGATAACATAAGCAAATTAATTGAAATAAAGATAATCGGACCCAATATTGGTCAACAGTCGTGAATATTCATTTTTATGTTAAGATGACTTGTGTCATACTTCAAGTTTTAGAAGTTAAAGTGAATGTGTAAAATGCGCTTTACATGTCAATTTTTTTAACCTAATATTTAAATGCTATTGCATATTGTTTTTAAGAAAATGTGTTAATATTTTGAAAAAAAAATACTATCCAGGTGTGCATGAAACAGATAAACCTTAAAATGTAGCAAAGAGTGTAAATTTTACAATTTATAACTGATATTGTAAACATGTTTGTGTATTTTTGAAGCATTTTATAATAACTTTTATCTAAATTATACACAATGTCTGGGCCTAGCAGCAAGCAATTGGTGAAAGTACATTATAGACGCCAATGGCCACGCAACGGCCACTATGAATCACTAATGGCTGCGAAGCGGTCACCATTGCCGCCCACAGGGCGTAGCAGTAAACAAAAAATAAACAGTTAATTGGATTTAAAAGCTTCAAATTCCAAGACGGTTGCGAGCTGAAAAAAGTCGCATTGACCTATAAACTACGAAATATATCACGAGCGCATAATATTAAAATCAGGATCAGTCTGCTTACACAAAAATTCTAAAATAACTTATTCAAGAATGAGAAATTTATTTTTTATTATGACATTATAAAATAATACTAATCCGTCTTTGTATCAAGCTCATTTGCGTATTAAGAATCTTATACCAGTATTGGCACACATTTGCTGCACTAAAATCGAATTCTCTGGCGCAGAGTCTTGAATGCAATTGAATTCCTAGCAAGATTCCCCCGAATTCCGTGAATAGAGTGCATTGCCCGAATGTAGGAGTTATGAATTGGAAATAGTTTGGATAACTCGCTATTTGCTCTAGTCGTCCACAGATATCGCCGTTAGAAAGGCGAACTTTGAATTTGGAACAGTTGCCAAGCGCGGGAATCCGTGTTCCCGCCGCGCCCGGAGCCTGCACAAAGAATTCCCAACTCTACTCCCAGGGAACACTTTAAAACAGTTACTCTGGGAGGTTTGCGCAAGGAAATTTGTACAAATCCTTCCTTTAAAGACGTCATAACACTGGCATCGTAAATTTACGACTGCCGTAACTTTCACGGGGGTAAACGTTTATATTTTTTAAAAACTTCGTGTAAACAACATGGATTAAATGTAATGTCGCCCGATTTCGCTACAACTTTATCTTCGTCACGGCGGACGCATAACAAACTGTTGCGAAAATTAATATATTTTTGTAAAACATTCAATTACTGGATCGGGTTGGGTTAGGTTTATTTTAGTGATAAATATTAAAAATATTAAACTATTTATGTTTTCATTTCACTAAAATAAATCAAATTGTTTTTTGTTAGATAATAGAAAACAATTGTGGTAAATAATAAAATGCGAGGGCTTTAAAAAGCCCTCGCCAACCAAATTACCTTCTGTTCATTTTCACATATTGTATAAAAATGCCATTTGCAGATAAGGGATTATATTACTATTTTTAATTTTAAAATCAAACAAGCTTTGCGACCCCAATAATTGTATGTAGGTAATAAAATCAATTGTCAAGTGGCTTTTTATTTATCTATTTATTTATCCTACAGCCTCTTATGTGTATGTGCAAAATCTTATTGCGGTTTTTTTTTTTAAATAAGTGACATTTCTCTAAAAGATGGTTCAATGATTCTGAAAAATTATCATTACTGAGGCATATTTAATCTTATATAAATTAAGAGCCGTCTAATCTATATAGAGTCATTGCAGTTTATATAAACACAAAGTAACTCAATACGTTACCATGTATAGATCTCTAACTAACCATCACGCCGTTTCTCTGCAGGGGTAGGCTTTGAGGATAGACCACCATATTCTTCAAACATCTTTTCATGCAAAATCTATAGTTTAAAAAGCCATCCTCCAATTCTTGTAGTATTTGATCATGCCAGGTCTTTTGCAGACGCCCTCTATACCTGTTACCTTCAAAATACAATATTTACATAAATATCATAATAATACTTCGGTATAAATTATACAAATTTCTTATTTTTAAACTACTTGTACTTACTTTAACGTTGTTATTTGAACTATCGATTGAGGTTAGAACTATCATTAAAAGTATAAATACAACTGACATTATGTAAAAGAAACAATTTGAATGATGTCTCTGTCAATCATCCATCAATCAATATTTGTAGTTGCTTAGTTCCTATAAATACTACTTGTCATTTCATAGATTGAAACAGTAAAATCACTTGGTTTCTGATTCCGGGTTCAGTTTTTGTGTAGTTATCACGAGCAGTCCGAATGTGTTAGCCTGTGTTGTGTGAACTATGTGATACTTGGACTGCTTAAAGTTACGTTTAACTTTTTAAATGATGATGATTTAAAATAAATAAATATGACAGATATCTACATTATTTATTACAAAATACACATTTATTAATAACCATTTCGACAGGACCTTATTATAAACATTACATAAAAGACGGAATATTCAATCAAAGTTTTACGAAACATAATTTTTTTTTCTTAAATTCATTTTAATCTGATAATCTCATGTTTTAAAAAAAACTAAAAACAATAATACGAGCACAGTAACTGTATCATATAATAAATACCTGGGCTTTTATTGTATTATCAATTAAAAAATAGAATTATAAATCTACTTAAAAAAATTGATACTAACCTTACTTTTTAATATTTAAAATCTGTACTAGACATACCACGAGTTATTTATTACTAATATAGATTAAAAACCTCTCTTCATCAGGTAAACTTAAGTATATCTGGTGATTAGTGGGATTGCTCTTCTCGAAGCTAAAGCACTAATAAATAACTCAAATACTTTGTGTAGTGCAATGTTTAAATAAAAATTATAATGTTACGCCACGAAGTAAATGTGATCATGATACAAATAATCTTCATTCATTTCTGACGCTGAGATATTTCAGAGATTGTTTGAATGCTAATATGAACAAAAAATTGAGCATGAATCAAATAGCTAAAATAAAATCGTATTTCTATAGTTGATCTTAGCGTTTAGGTAATAGGAGGATCGAAATAGGTCAGAGGTCATTTTAAGATTACGGTTTACATACTTTAGATGGCATAAGCTATTCTATTATGCGGGTATGCAGCCAGATTAGGGGGATAAATGTAATATAAATATACGTGGGATAACACATATTGGAAGAATATGCTTTAGAATACTGCTAATTTATGGATTTTTTTTATAATGTAGAGCAGATTGGTTTTTACTATAGTGGGAAGGATTGTTAAAAATAGACATATTTCATACATATTTTCACGAGACTCTTGATTACTATAGCTTGAGCTACAGCTCCGATTTCCAAGTAGATTTGAGCAGTTTTTAGTGATTTTGGAAGATTAAAAAACAACTGGAGGACGAAGGAACACGCGCGAATTTGGCGCATACATTATTAGCATCGTTAAGTATAAAAACAAATTTATTTTTAGGTGGGTAAATGTATATTAGGTTAGGTTAATTTCAGGTCTTTGAAATAATTGGTTATAATTATACACTTAAACTTAGAGTAGCTTGTTGGTCTTGTGGTTAGGACACTCACTTCGTGATTCAAAGGTCGCGGATTCAAACCTCACTCCAGACTAGCAAGTTAGTCATATTTTCATAGCACAAGCGTTTAGCTTAGTTTTAAAATAGTAAGTATGGGTTCGGAGTTCTATTAAAAAAAAAAAGAGAAAATCAGAGATAAAAGATGGATAAGAAACATAAAATAACTAACTTTTTTTTAAATTAAAGAATGATGTAGAATGATTAATTACAAAATATTATCAGTAAATCTATTTTAATCTACACGTATTAGGATTCATATAAGTACTTTTTTTTAATGCTTCTAAAGTTTGTGTACCTTAAATGTTAAAATAATGTTTAAAAAAATGGTTTATCACAATTTTAAAAGTTTTTATATTTAACTTAAAAACGATTTACTCTAAATTTGACAATATTCTAAATTATCGGGAATTACATGTAACTTGCTGTAACCCGTCAAAAAAATGACGGTGCTTTTACATGTCGGTTCTTAAGGAATATAAAGAAGTTACTCAATCAAAAAAGTTATTTACTTTAAAGAATTCTCTTAATTAAAAAAAAGAAAAAAAAAACTAAAAAAAAATATATATATTATAAAGAAGTTACGAACGTTATACGAAGTTATGATAGTTAACGAAATTATTATAGTTATTGGGATTTAGTACGAGAGCAATATTTTTATATTAAGTTACTCGCATCCTATTTAAGTTACATCTGCCCTATTTCAATATACTTTATTTGTAACATTCATGGTTGCTGGTAAAAACTTGAGGAAAATTTGGTCATTAAGTTTTGGAGGGATCAAAGAAATCGACGGGCAGAGGGATCAATTATCGGGGGGATCAATTGGCTATAAAAAATACATATATATTGTAGGGTAAAAGCCGGATAGTTGCCCCACTTTTCAAAAAAGCTCTATTATTAAAAAATATGTACTTCCTAAGAGTAATGCAACATGTATATCAAAACATTGGTCTTTTATCTTTTATAGTAGCCTATTTTTGTTAACATAATTAATATTGGTTTTGAGTAATTCCTGTTTTATTTGACCTCCCAAAAGAGGGATACTTACCTATTGTAGCGGTTAGTAGCCTAACGTTAAAAATTCTTCGGGGGATATTTGCCTCTTACGGGGATAGACGCCTCACTACGATTTTTTTTTGATAGAAACAAATTTATATCAATTTAAGTATTCAGTATTAATTATTTACTGAGATCCTTTATTAAGAAGTTATCAAAATATTAATAATCATTATAAAATAATATTAAGATTTAACGTTTAAAACTATAAAAATACAACAGAATAGGCTCGAAACTTTAAGATCGGTATGTTATTAGTAAAATATTATTGTTTATCTTCAAGTTAGAACAATTTGTGAATCAACTTTGGTATCAGAATTAATTATCACTGGAAGCCAGGGTTTTCATCTTTCCAACCAACCAACCATCAACCAACATCTCATGCAATGGTTTTTGAATGTTGTACAAGTTTCATGCAACCATATTCGACATATCCAGTTCTTCGAACGCAAGTGCTAAACTATCTTCTGTCCAGCTGATGTGACGCGGCACCACGCCTGGTTTTCGCGAAGCATTATACTTGCAAGGCATTTTGTTTACTTAGAATGAACGTATGAGACAGTTAGGTATTTATTTTATTTAAAACATGTTACAGTCGCAATAAGTTGGAAAAAACACCAAAAGAAAAAAATCTCTATTTTTTCTTTAAAGAATTTATAGTTGCGGATAGCTGCCCCTAGAGCGAATATTCGCAAAAGTAGATAGGGCGACTATCCTTTTTGATACTTGCCCTTTTTATTTGCGAAATAAATAAAAACTATTCAAAAATAACATGTTATAAGCCGTGTAATTTAAACTCTAATGCATGTAAAGAAACAAAAAGTTTACTGAAACCATAATCAGTACTTAAAATATTCAAAAGAAATTACTTACCGATATAATTTCGACACCCGTCAAAGTTTCGCCGCGGAAGATTTTTGTTCACATGGTCAAAACGCGTGCACGTACTCCGACAGCTTACATGGCATTGAGGCCTGCGGGAGGTGCACTTCTAATTATAGTAAAGCGCTAACGCTACCAACATCCCTAACCTAGTGAATTCGAAACCGGGGCATCTATCCCACTGAGGCAACAGGCAACTATCCGGCTTTTACCCTATACACCTGGGCTGCAGGTGACCAAGGGAAGAGCAGATGGTATCTGTGTTTTGCATAGGTTCCTAAAGAGTATAAGTGCAAAAAAAAGATGTAGATCGATCTAAGTTTGTCGGATTGTGCAGTGAATAGACATATATATTACCTTGATAAAAAAGTTTTTTTTTACTTTCTGATTCAAAAATTAATAGAAAATTTTCTTTGACATGATTGGTAAAAAATTATTAAAAAAGTTAAATAGTATATTTAAAAAAAATCCATTTATGTTTTCGTGAAAGAAGTTTTTTTAATGAAATTACATTTTCAATCTACCAAACGTCCGTTTTCTGAGAGTGAAATCCATAAATTTCGAAACTCTCTCCTCGCGAAAGCTCAATCAATATGCAAATATTTTTCGGATAAAAACAGTCGCACAAACCAACAGATTTCATCCCGCCGCAACATGATCAGATTGAATTTACGGCATGCAAAATATTATGTACCAGAATAAAAGAAAACAAATTTAGAATACACCCAGGTAGCTTTTGTTAGTTAATAATTAAATTACTTCTTTTTTAATGAAATAGAGATGCGAACATACGTGTCACATCAGTATTCTTACTATTTTCAAATAGAGCTAAACGCTTGTGTTATGAAAATAGGACAAACTTGCTGGTCTGGAATGAGATTCGAACCCGTGACCTTTGGATCATAAGGCGAGAGTCCTATCCACAAGACCAACAAGCTACTCGCATTATTTATATAATTGAAAAATATTAACATGTTTCAGAGCCCATTACCTAATAATTATATATATTTTTATATTTCGATTTATATGTACTTACTTCAATTATTGATTTTTAATTGCATCTTGACAAAGGGGCCATGGGCTCTGAAACATGTTGATATTCTTCATTACAAAAGTGGTGAAAACAAAGTTCATTTTTATTCATTATATTATTTTTATTTTGAATTGTAAAGTATTTTCGTTGTTTTATACTCAATATTATTATAGGTTATGGCAGATTATTAAAAAATAATTAATTTTATGATTGGTGAGTTATTTATTCATTTTTAAATTAATTTAATTTGCAATAACCTAATATTGTTGAATGAATTGGCAATCTCTTTGTGGTGCAACATTTCAATTCAAGAAAATATTTTTTATTTAATAAACTTTGTACTTCATACACAACATTTGAGTTATTTATTACCCCTTCATAGTAAATAACCAACTTAAATAAAAAAATTGACAATTTATTCAGGCAGAACAGATAGCCGCATAGTGATTTTTTTATTATTAATGGAAACAAGTCGAGGATCGGAGATGTTTTTAAATGTGATCGTATTCATAAGTATTTTTTCAGAAATTAAAAAAAAAATTCTACAAAAACAAATTTGAAAATTTATATTTAAGTTAATAATTAACTTTTCCTGATGATGAGAGGCACTGCTCCTCTCCCAACTTTATAATAAATAACTCAAATATCGTGTGTAGTAAAAAAATAATAGATCAATCGAGAGAAACAGAATATCTCATCGGCCGGTGAAGGTGAAGGTGAACAAATATAACAGTGAAAAAAATATAAAATATTATTAAACTGTTAATATTATTTGATATTTTAGATTAATTCGCAATTCTTTATAATATTTGATTTTTTTATAATTCATAATAGATTCAAGTTTAAAAATTTTATCTTTACATTTGTTAATACGGTTAGTAAACGGAACATACGTCACATCAATATTCTTACCATTTAAAACATAACCAAGCGCTTGTGCTGTGAATAACGGACTAACTTTGTGGTGTCATGGGATGAGGCTCAAACCCCTGAATATGTGAGCGTTTTACGACTAGATCAATAAGTACTGGTAAAGAACAATATTGTACACAAAATTGTTTATGTCACGAATTTTAGAATTGTAGGTATATAATTTCACGTCAATGTGATTCCGGTCCTATTTGATTTATAAAGTTTTAATGTAAAGTAGAGTTAGAGTACCTAGATTAATTTGATTGCAGAAATAATTTTAATTTACGTAAATATACATTAAAAACTTCGAAGTCAAATTATATTTAAAATCGTGCGTAACACCAAATATAGCTTGACTGTAAAGTGATGTAAACATTGTTTAAAATTTGATTATTTCACAGAGCCTAAAAAAATAATTCATATTTAAAGACGGGCAGTAATTTTATTAAATGTAGGCATCCCTATAAAAAGCTTCTGTAAATCATGACACATAGTGATTCATGATTTTATATTGATGTATATTACAGCACTTTTAAGGTATTTTATTTTTTATAATTTCAACTAAATCTTTCCGAAATTTCAGCTTAAAAACTGGTCATCATAACAATGTTATTGGAATTTCTTAATACGAATAAACAAAGAAACCGTAAAATAAATGTATATAATTGGCAAGTGAATATTTAAAAATAACAAAACACTAAAATTCTGGTTTTAAATTTCACTAAGTGTGGAGATACCTATAATCGATTAGTAATTTTGTAATCATATTTTTCTCCGGGATTTCACCAGTTCATATTCTTTTCGCGTGTTATTTGTGACGTGAAAGAACCAAAAAGGCTTCTCAAGATATCTGCAAAAGATGAGACGACGACACGAAGATCCTTGTAAAGAAGATCCGGACAATTTTGTTGAAAACGATAAATAGTCAGTGTGTGTGTGTGTCAGTCATGTTCTTCAGAGAGAGAAAACTTAATTTGACATTCTTTCCATTATCATATTGAGAGGTATTAGTTAAATATGAAATTCACCCAGCGGATGGCTATTTACACGCCGTCCGCCCACGTAGATACACTCTTCAATAAACAACTGAAAATACTTGTGTTGGAGAGGGGATAGTTCATAAATTATTTGCTCATGCATTTTCTGCCTGATGACTTATTATATTATATTGCTCTGTTCTTTGTGTTTAAAATAGATATTTAAAAAAATTGTGAGCAAATTCTCCATAATACGAATTACCTGAAATGATAAAAAGTAAATAATTACAAGCGAAATGGAAACTCGCAGAGTCGCGTGATAAACCATCTAGATTTATGGTGATAGATTATGCCACAGAGATTTGATTACACTGGCGTCCGACCATCTGTGCGATTGGGTATTGAGTGAAATATATGTTTTTCCGCGTGTCCCTTGGCTTTCCCGCCGACCGCCGAGCCGGAAACACTCTGACAGGAACACAGAGCGGCTCTATTTATTGCGGGGACCAGAATATTAATAAGGATATTGATAAATCGGTCGTCCGGATTAAGTGAGCGTTTGGTTTCTGCAAATAAATCAATTAAAAATTACCTTCCCATTTATAAAAACGACATTTTTTCCGTCGGACATTTGTCTGATTTCAAAACCTTCTGCCTGAAATCTGATTTGTTCATTTTATCGATGAATGAATACGTCTACCCGCAAGAAACATATTCTTGTGTTGGCAAACAAATTCTAGTGAGCATGATTTTTACATTGAAAATAAAATACACATTATAATACACAAAATAAAATACAGTATAAATGAAATGTTATATATTTTTTTTAAATATAATAGAAACCTTAAAGGTTTATGGATAACATTATTACACGATTCAATATAGGAATATAATAATAATATAATTTAGATACAAAGTGATTTTTTTATAGTTGCCCGAGATTTAGCATTTTTATCACATCTGTTTTGAATTAGTCAGTGGTCAGTTGTTGGTCTGTTATGGTAGGTCGTTGTATAGTTTTAATCCGTTGCAAATTAGTCGGGAGTGTCCTGTTTTTGTTTTGGCATATGTTATGTGAGCCGTTCTATGATTTTAAGTGTTTCGATTTTTGTAATGCTTTCGACGTTTAAATGTTGTGTTATATGGTAAACAGTTTCAGTTGGTGTCCGTATATATATATATATATATATATATTAGGTATTTCAGACCATAGGTCATTTTTGTTATTTTGTTTTGCTGTCATTGGAGTCTGTTTAGGTTACTTTTGTTTCCGGTTCCCCAGAAGGGAATTTTTACAGTCTTCGGTGTGATTTCGTGTATTTTGTGAAATAGGCTGGTCAGTTTAGTCAGTGGATCAATTACTTTGTCTATTTGGAAGGTCCATTTGAGGTGTCTGTCTTTCTTGAATCCTAAGTATTTAGTATTTTCTAGTTTAGTGAGTGTTTCGTTGCGTATTTTTATGTCTATTTTATGTTTTTTCCGTTTGGAAAATAACAATTATTAACAATTAGAATATTTTGAGAGATACACAAAATTAAATGATAAATAAACTACATACGTAAGAGAAGAATATATAGGAACAGTATTACAAGTACCTATACAATTTAATACAAAAATGTTCATAAAAATTAAATTAAATTAAGTTGTAGGGAAGGTATATTCCAATGCTGGACTACTTACCGACTCCTACTTTTTAAGAATTACTTTAATTTAATTCCAGAATGGCACTATTCGTTCCTGAAATATTACAACACTGCAACACGACGATGCAATAAGACGATTTTAACAAGGTACATGTAAAATGTTATTAAAGCATTTCACGTTTTCTTATTGTTTTTAATTAAGTCCTGTGTGTCCCGTTCTTTGAAAATAGGATTATCTTGTGACTGCAAGAAGTAGATACATACGAAACATTCACCGGGATTTTAACATATATGTTTGGTGCAGCAGTAAGATGATTGTCTGGTCTCCAAGATGGTGTGAAAGATACTTATATATAGAATGGTCATTTTTATTGTTTAAAAATAGTAGTAATGGACATAGTATTGGCTTTATGTGTAAGTTTATAATCATTTTTATAGCGTCATTTTTGCGTGAAAGACGCTTCAAGGGCGCTTTACAGATGTGACATCTTGAAAAGTGAATTTTTAGTCTTTTTCCATGGATCGCAATACTGGAGGCGGCCGATTCCACATAGCTAGGCCCGCAATTTTGAAAGCACGTTCCGTAAACTTGGTGGTTCCGGGTCTCCTTGGTACTGCCAGCTTGCAGAGTGCCTCCGATTTAGCTGACCGCAATGTGAGCCGCCTTCCAGTGATATTATCCGGGATACAGAGGTCCATCAAATATTGTGGTGCATTTCATTGAAGACTTTTGTACACCGTCAGAGAGAGTTTGATATTTATACGCTCCGGCAGGTGAAGCCAATGTAGCTGCTCCAGCATTGAGGACATCCGCGAGAACTTTGACGCCTTTAATATGAGTTTTGCCGCACCTTGAGTCCTAGGTCTTTATTTGTCCTTTATTTGAAAGATTATTATTTTTAAGCAAAATTTAGAAGAAATTAAATTTTAATAAATATTATTATGACGAATTAAATTTTATTAAATATTATCATTAGTGAAATTTAAAATAAATTAAATTTTAATAAATATTATTATTAAGTTCTGCGGGTTAACTATTTTTAGTATGACAGCTGTTTCGGCTTGCAAGGCCATTATCAAACAGTGGATATACCACGTATGAACTTGATAATAATATTTATTAAATGAAATTTATTTTAAATTTCACTAAAAAAGAATAATCTTGATTAATTTATTAAAATTTAATTCATTTTAAATTTTATTAATAATAATTATTAAAAAAATAAAAAATTTCGCTAAAAAATAAATATGGTATTCTACAAATTAAACACAAAAACTATAAATAAAAGATTATTATTATTTAGAGTTTATTTTTATTATTAAGAGAATAATCAGATTCCTTTATTTGAAATATTATAAATATATTATTTTAAATCATTGGTGTTTAAATATGATATCGGGCATAAGGGCGTCATGGCTGGCTTGAATAAAGCGCGATATGGAAGTTCAATTTTCAAGCAGCTGGGACCATAGGTATATCAGCAATAACATGGCGAACGTTGATTTTCAAGTCGTCAATCGTGTCTTGTTTATTGACGTAACCTAACGAATTCTCATATCTCCGCACAATGGTGTTAAATTACTTGGAGGCCAATTCACAGGTCCATTACTCGAAATTATGCACTGATCATATGTTTCCTTCAATCGATTGATTGTACCATTTTGTGCCGTTTTGTTGACACCAATGCTCTTCCACATTAATATCATTTAATTAATGAATGAAAAAGTCAGTAACCGTGGATCTATAATGTTCCCATTGACTGTAGCGTTCTAAATAAGGACCGATGATATCACCATAAAACACACCAAATAGTAATGTTTGTAGATGTTATGGCATTTCAATAATGTTTTGTGGATTTTTTCATTCCAAATGCGAAAATTTTGTTTGTTTGCGTGGTGAAAATGAGGATCAAGAGTAACCTCGTTTTTGGCCCATTCGCTGATAAATATTGAGAATATTGATTATGAAGCCATTTTGGCTACAGTTTTAAGGTGATTATTACAATTCTGTGGTACCACCCGCCATCATGCCAAGTAAAGCCGGATCGCACTAACCAACCCACGACCAGCCGTTGTGCTAACCGGATCAACAACACGCTCCTGGACACGCACGCGCCATTCCCAGTACCTCGTGGCTTGTGTTTTCGTATATTATAAATTCTGATTCGTGTACCTGATTATCTGATAAAGTATACAGACTACTCTGGTCGAAGTAAATATCTGAACAGTGAAATTATTTATAAAGATTCCTCGCTGTTCAAACCCGGTATATCACACAGAGTTACTATTGTATTGCAGTCTCTGATAAAAAAAATATTTCCATTTTAATCTCGGCTGGGATGAATGGGATGTCCAGGGGGGAAAAGTGGCGTATTTATTCCGTCGGGACCTAAAGAATAAGTATGCAAAATTTGGGTTAAATCTGTCAAATGGTGTAGATAGATTTATATTAGGATTCTATCCATATGCAAATGTTCAGGTGCTATGTGGAAGCAAGAACACTTAATGAAAAAATGATAAAACGATATCAAACATATCTTTGAAATAATGCCTTAAATAAGCTGGATGAACAAAATTAAGAATGAAAGTGTAATCGGGAAATGGTTATACATTTTTCAGATTTCTATTAATATAAATCCATTGACCGTGTGCAACAAAAATTCTTGAGTTACATTAATTTTAGATCAAATATTGAGATTGGATAGTGATATTGATTTTTTTTTGTCTGTCACTAATTTTCAAAACTTGATCAGATGAAAAATATCCGAGTTGCTTTGTCTTTTTAAAATATTCATTAACATGAGTGATGGCTCTGAACTTTTAAACGTGATTAATATACAAACATCTATTAGAAATACAAGAGAGCCTACACAACTAAATGTACTAATAATATTACCTGCATAATTTGACCTCTTCTAATCTCCTAAATATATGCACTCAAATAATGTGAAACTATGACAGTCAATAAATAAATGTATTAGTCCAGTTCATTATTAATAATTATATTAGACTGGTTGGACTATAAATGAGTAGTGTTTTTGTGTTCGTGTATATGTAGAAAATTGAAATGACTAGCAACAAACACCTCGAGAGAGTAGGGGAGACTAAGATAAGCATTTTTTAATCACGGCCGCCCATGCGTCGTTTCAGTGCCTACCTCCATACCTGACTCACCTGATAGAATGTTTGTGTAGTATACCGCAGCCAATTTCCACACCAAAAAAGAAATAACCATAAATATGCTTGTCCAGTTTCTATCACACGAGACAACACGTTTATCAACATGATGATTTCATTTGAAACTTGACTTAATTAATAAATTTATTTTCAACAAGAATTTTAATTATAACACTTTTACTCATATGTATGAAAAAATGCATTTTTAAAAGAAAAAAAATTTTTCTTCAAACAAAGTGTTACTATTCAAAATTTATATGAAGTCACTGGACAAATATGTATCAAAAAACTTTGTAAAGTCACTGATAAATACGTATATATTTTCAGGTTTTATAAGGCAAATTACAATGCCAACAGTCGTTAACCATTTCTTAAAATTTTTATTGTAAAATCTAAGAAATAAATTACATATTTCAAATTCACAAAACAACGGAGATAAATTTATCAATTCTGTTGTTTAAAAACTTAGTTCTTAGTTGTAAAGACTTTACTACTTATATTGCTACTATTATTGGAAATTAGAAAACCCAGTTAATATACAAGTTTCGGAGATTATCCGTTTTATAATTCAAAATCATTCATTGGAAAATTATAATTTTTTTTTCGGAAATTAATGCTGTTACGTGCCTTGAGACGCAATAACTGTGACAAAATTCAACAGAAACAAACCTGGAATGGATCCATCCAATATATTTATTGTTTCCTAACTAGGAATCAGGAACAACATTGTGAGAAGCCAGTGTCACACCGACTAGGCTGCGAAGGCCGAATTTTGTATTATAATTTTTTGATAAAAAAAATAGATTTATCTATTTTACACATAAATAATGCTGCTCTTTGTATAAGTTGGAAGCATTAGATATGAGTAATGCATGTATAAGTCACCGTAATAACATAAATAATCAGCTAGGTAGATACATCCAACTACCTTTAAGACTTTTCTAATATTTTACGATTTTTAATGTCATTTTCCTGTATCTTCATCAAATACGTTTTTCATTTTTATACTATCAAGTATTAATAATATTAGTGCCATAAAATTATCCGTCAAATAAAGCCAATATAATGGAATAACAAACATTTTTCTGTGTTTTATTGCAATTTTAATTTCTCCGCCTTTAAAAAAATACCATTTATTTTCATTAAACATTTATTTTTAATAAATTAAGTCATTTAGACAAATTAAACTTTAAAATTGATTAATCTATTTTAAATGTATAGATTATTAAAATTATAATCTGGTTTACGAAAGAATAAAATAGTTTTTAAATATTTAATATGAATTTAAAATGAGCGTAATTTTCAATTAAAAATACCTGTGATACATTCGTGAGCCTAAATGCACAAAAATTTTCTTACCTTATGCAGATCACACAGAGTTTCAAAACAAATATAAAATTAATGTCAGTTCTTCCATTGTCAGATCCAGATTTAAAAATGGTTGAAATATCAAATAACTTACAGTAATTTTTCAAACCATCCCCACCGACAGGGGCGACTTATCCGCGGATTGCGCCCGCAAGTTATTAAAGTAAAATCCGACAGGGTTGTATCGGTGACAGTGACAGAAACCGAAACAGGGAAAACAATTTCACAAAAATTGATTGAAATGGGGTAAAAACTTGAATACGGCGAGATAGTGTCGGAAAGTTGGGGGAGATGTGTGAAAATCTCATCCCTTCAGTGCTGATGCACCGTGATGATAGGAGGCGCTGGCGAGGTGTGGTTGCTGGTGTTGGGGGCGGGTGTGACGGCACAGGGGGGAGCCATAAAAAACTTTGATGTAAGTACAATGTTGTACATACTTTGATCGATATTGTCGGCGGCTTTGTCGTATAAAGATACACGGAAAATACCTTGTACAATAGATTTATATTTTTATGACCTTACGATTTAAGGAGATCTTAGCTCCAGTGAGTTTTATTTTATTTAGATAAGTACAAAAATACAAAAAAAGGTTTTTATTTTTCTATTATTTGTACATATGATTTATTATTTTAAAAAATAGAGACATATACGCGAAACGTGTGTCATGTTAATATTCTTAATATTTAGAAAATAAACTGATCTAAAATATAACCACAATTTTGAATAAAACACTAAAACCTTGTTCTTTTCCACTACTTTATTTTTGAGTATAACACAAAATATTCGGAAACACAGTAAACGCTAACACATTCAATTACTTAAAATATAACAAATAAATATTCAAATTCACTTTATGGCACCATTTTATAAATAAAATATTAGAACACTGCGTACACCAAGATTCATTTTATATTTCAAATAATTATCGCAGAAAAATAATTTGTTTTATTACTTTACTAATAAAATTATAACTAACTTTCTAGTCTCCTGGAATGAGATCACTGAATTACTAGGAG
This sequence comes from Agrypnia vestita, assembly GCA_016648135.1. Taxonomy (NCBI): domain Eukaryota; kingdom Metazoa; phylum Arthropoda; class Insecta; order Trichoptera; family Phryganeidae; genus Agrypnia; species Agrypnia vestita. The sequence continues at coordinate 40,655 of JADDOH010001123.1, forward strand.
AGTGTCTAACTGGATCAACAAGTTCATCAACCATCAGACTTTCCTTATAATAGAATGATCTGTAGCTATATTTATAATACAATAAAAATCATGGAATGCTACGTGTTGCCGGCGGCATATAACAAATATTTTTATGTAACAAGAAACAGATGTTCAACAGTATCTATCTTCCTGAAAACAAATACTGAAATATTTTCGACATATCACAGATTAATTAAAAGACTAGTGGTATGAGTCAGAGTCAGGAAGCCAGTCCCTGGTGAAGTCTCCAACCGATGGCTCACTTCAGGAAACCACCAGGATTGCTGGAGATTGGAGCAGCTTGCGCCGGATAGTTTTGGTAATATCACTGATGAGGGGGCCGAATCACGGTGGACCCAGTTGGTTAATTCATAAAAGAAAACCCGACTAAGCGGCAAGGTGGTTGGCAAACGAATGCACTGCCCTCCCGTAGCGCACCGAACCGTGCCGCACTGAGAAGCGGTACTTGGATATATCACAGTTTTCATTGTGGTGTCATAATTACCATATGTAGACTGCTGCGGAGAGCTCAATGAAGAAGAAGAAGAAATAGATTTAATATCTTTATTTGCATTTGAACTGACCATGAGCCAACCGTTTTAACCTAACTTAATATAGAATAATAATTATCCATGAGTGAAGGAGTAACTCAAACCTTATAAATTAAGTCGATTATGGGATATATCTACTGTTTGATAATGACCTTAAAACCGATACAGCTGTAACATTTAAAATAACATTTCTTCACCTGCAGAACTCAATAAAATTTATTAAAATGTAATTTATTTTTAAATTTCATTAAAAATAAATATGGAGTTCTACAAAGTAAACACAAAAACCATAAAAAGCGAACCTTATGATTTTTTTTCGAAAAAGACAGCAGAACGTCACATCATCGGCGTGAAAAAAATAATTGAAACAATGTTACAAATCTCTTTTTTTTTAATTGGCGAAAATTGCTGGTTTCTGCTTTTATATTGCATTATACCTATGAGCGAAGTAAACCAATGATTGGGATGCACCTAAAGATCCTACATTTGTAATAAATTGTACGTACGGCCTTAAGGTACGAATATTTGGTCTTTATTGTATGGCTCTGTCGAGGGCCTGGTTAGTATGCTGCTCGTGCTCTTATTGGCCTATATGCTGAACGCTCTTTACGTCAACGTATTTTGGTCCGTCTCCTTTGAAAAACATTTCATTTTTGAGGAACTTGTGATTTTAATATGAATGCCTATTATTGTATTTCTGCAATATTTTATGGTATTTCATTTACTTTAGTAATTTGACATTTGTCACTTTCCTCATTAATCGTTTACTTCTCTATGAACATCTCTGTAAATATCTCACACTCCTCTCTGTTCATTGTTATTCTTAATCCCTAAGTCCCTAAGTAATTTATATTTTCTATAAACTTATTTATAAACTAGCTAGTCTATGATAAATAAACTAGTCAAAAATGACGTACGTTTACGTACCGATTCCTAAAGAATAAGAATTAATTTATTAAAAAAAAAAAGTTATGGCGTTACAGGCAGTTACGGACAGACACAATGTGAAACTATTATAATTGGGATAAAAGCATAGCGCGGGCCGCACACTGGATGCTTTTTCGTATGAAATTGAGTAGTACGTATACGTACGAATACGCAAGTACATTCCAGACCTTCGAAGTAGTATTGAACATCACACACTGTACACAATATAGTAGTGCGTGTACGCACGTATAGATGCGACGTCCGACACGATCCGAATTTGTTCGGAAATTTTTGCGATTTCGTACGATGGATATTGAAATTTTTTTCAGTTTGATATGTGACCACAAATGTTTGTGGGACCAAAGCGATTCAACTGCGTGACTATCAGCGCAGATCATGACTGAGAATCTCTAAAGAACTAAAAATACCTGTAAGTTTAATTAATTTAATTAATTAATTAATTAAATTTTGTTTAATGAAGGTGAAGTATAATTATGTACTTCGAACAAAAAACTTTTAAATATTTCTCTGATGTTATAAGCTCTCGTAGCACTTCGATTCTCCCCAGCATTTGTGAATCTATTATGGAATCTACCAAATTAATCCCTTCTAGTATATTATATTTTGTTCACCCATTTGGTTCTACGATGCTGACGACGCCGCAGCAGCCTACGAGTAAGAAGAGAAGAAGAGAGTTTTCCAGAAGGTACAGATTATTCATTTGGCACAAACGTTATTAGAGAAATGCGAAAAGTAACTGATATTAACCAACGCAAGACGCAATCAATGTGCGCGCTCAATACGTACGAAAATAATCGTACGAATACGTTCGTAATAATTCGTATCCAAAGATTTTATTGCGTGGAATTTTTATCGTGGACATTTAGTATTTGGACCAAATTCCCGTGGATCTTTTATTTTTTTATCTAATTTCCGTGAATCTTTTGTCGTTGGACCAAATTTCCGTGGATCTTTTATATTTTAACCAAATTTCAGTAGGCCTTTTGATATTGGATCAAATGTACGAGGACGTTTTGTCGTTGAAAAATTTTGTGAATCTTTTTCCAAATATTCGTGGATGTTTTGTCTTTGATCAATTCTTTGTGGAACTTTTGTCATTGGACCAAAGGTCCGTGGACCTTTATCGTTGGATCAAATGTCCGTGGAACTTTCATCGCTGGGAGTGATGCCTGTGGATCTTTTGTTGTTCTCAAAAAAAGAAAAAATCCAAGAATAAAAAATTACGGACGTTACAGAAAGTTACGGACAGACGGATGGATAGACAGACAACAAAATCATTATTATCGGGATACACTCTCTTACTCATCACTACAACCACTAAAATCTATCGATTTTAAAGAAAGTAATCCAGGTAGTCTCGATTTTTTCAAAAATATTTATTGTTATTATTTTTATTATAATCAAGATAGTCAATGATCCAACAGGACTCACCTACCACCTTCCCTTAGAAGAAGATGCGTCTTGTTAGCCGCTACTCTGTCATTCGTAAGATGTATCCAAGCCACCTAAATGGAGTTTTCTCTAGCGGATTCACTCCAAGGATCTCTCTAATGTAGGTAGTTTTAACTCATAAAATGTCTGATACTCCCCTAAGGTAACTCATGTTGGCAGCCTGGATTCTTTACCTAAGTTTCTCCGCAAGTATTCGGTAGCTTTGTAATAAATTAGGCCCCTATAGAATATATTATTCATGCGAACATGAATCATAAAACGTCAGTCATTCAAATGAAATGCCAAAAATGTATGAAAAAATATATTAAATATAAATAATGTTATGTTTGGTTTCATACGAAAATTCTGAACCATTCTTATATTAATGAATTTCTTATGATTTATTCATCTTGCTTTTATATTCTGATTCATCATTAGTTCATTCTTTATGATACTATACAGCAAATACCCACTTCATTATCATAATACGAATTTCATTCTTCATCGTAGATGAAGGCAAATGAAAAATGGTTATTCTTGACAGAGCATCGCTATCTCGCTGTCAGTTTGCTATTTTCGCAGAAGGAATTCTACAGATATTTAGATGTAATAAGTTTGCTTTGCTTTTCTCTGTATTCTCCTTAACTTGTAGCACTATATGTGTTGACCAAGACTCGCAGACGTACGTTTTTAGGTGTCGGGGGATGGACAAAGGTAAGATGAAATGAGGGCTCCGCCCCATACACCCTTGGGGATGTTACTTATTCCGGTATAACGTCGACCTTTGTAAACAATGAGCAAGATGACGATTTTATTAAATCTTCTTTGTTCTTTTAAATGGACTTTGGATTTAAATTTCTGAAAGTTAAACCTTTACGATTTACCTTACGATTTGTCTCCGAAATACATAGTTAAGAATACGTCAAATACAATACATTATAATTTTCAGCTGCTTTCTATTCACTGCTGGATAACGGATTCCTTAAGTGTTCTTTATGTAATATTATTCGCTTCCACGCATTTCCGCAATTAAGTATACCTAAATCAAATATTTTATAACGATAAAAATTAAAATATTAAATACATTGCTGAAGTCAGATACAAGGATGACCTGTATCTTACAAGAATAGGATAGGATAAGACAAGGATAGGACATGATTTATATAACAAGGATGACAAGGATTAGGTAGTAATCACCATGATTACAATAGTATTACTCATATTTACTTTACAATCTTTTTGCACAAATGTTTCACGTACCTAAATCTACCAATCTATCTGAATACATTTTTAATATATTTCATTGTTTTGATGAAGATCACGAATTTATTTATTCTACCAAATCTTAAAATTGATGATTATTTAATTTCGACATAAATATATCGATACGATATAATTATTATTGAATCGATATTAAAACATAGATTTAAAGGTTTGATTGCAGTTTTTACAATATTCAGTGAGTCATAAACGGAAAACACATTAAAGCAAAATGGTTTTTTATAGACAATCCAAAAATGATCCACATGTTCTTACTTCATCCATAAAGCGAACTTCCACATATTTAAACATTTATATAATTAATAAAAATAAAGTTATTTTTCACCACTAAATAAAAAAAATATTTCATCTAAAAGACAAGACATTTTAAGATAAGTTTTAAAAATAAAAAGGAAAATGCTGAGATCCGCAGGAAAAGTGATATGATAAGTCTCCTGTGTTAAAATAATTCGTATCCATGTAACAAAGTATATTTTTAAAAATACTTACACAAAACTTTTAGTATACAAAACTTTGTAATTTTTAACATTAAGTATTTATAGTGAAAATAAATCTTAGTACTGGGACTTAAAGGCACAACTTAAATAAAATAAAGATTGGTATCGGAATAGACCTCTTTGAAGCTTTTGATGAATATGAAAAGGTTAGTGAATTAATCTATCTGGAATTTTTCGTCTTAAAAATAAAAGGAGAATGCTGAGACCGTATAAAAGTATCTTATGTTTAAGTAAGTCATATTCTATGTTGAAAATTACTATAATTTGCTAGAACTGATCCATTCAAGAAGCAAAAGTGTTCAACAAAATTTGTACCTTGCAAAAGATAGAAAGAAATATGCTTGATGTCATCGAGATGTGGCATCGTATGTTGCGCGTAGTGCGAGACGAACAAACTTTATCTCGATTTTACAGTAACTCTATGTTAAATAAACCCTCATTGTAATAGGTAGGTAATTTTCTTATTCGTATTTTACGAGACTGAAGAAATTAATTATCACAAATATGCTAAGCATTAACGTCGACATTTCAAAAAATTACCCGATCTTGCTACACGACATACTAAATTGAGCACAGGATCGTAAAATAAAGAGGTACTCTTAGTTCGCCTCGTACCAGAAGACCTAGGTATTCAGAAGTGAATACATCGACTAAGGCAGAGATTTGTAGTGTGAAAAAAATTACTGAGGGAGGAAAAATAAAATTTCATCCTACGGAAAGTGCAAACTTTTAGCAGAATATCAAACTATTTTAATTGACATATCCCTTTCTTTTTTTATACGATTCAATAACTTTTATTTCATTTTGTATTTTGTGACTAACGTTTTCATTAAATGCATACATTTTCGTCGCTCTCTACGGCTTCCGTCCCCCCGAGGGATGGTGCTAGACGGATTCTGGTGCCGTGGCAGATGCAATTCCGCAGTGACGGGCAGGTGACAACGCGGAAAATTCAAACCCCTAAATAAGGGATGGGGTGCTAAATACAGTGCTGGGATTTCGCTGTCACGGATTTCGTTTCGGAGTTTAATTGTATTGTGTGTTGTGTTTTTATTTTTCTTCAAATTGCTTTTCTACGTTTTGAAACATTTTTATAATTTAGCGAGACTCGGGTTCAAAAAGAATTCAGAATAATACCTTCCAAGATTAGAAAATACATTACGATTTACATTGAAGAAATACTTTCATTATTATTAAAACTTCTGTAAATCTATTGTGGTAGTAAATTTTTAATATCTTAAATTATTTCTGAAAGTGGATTTTTTAAAATGAATGAAATTAAAAATTGAGTACGGTTAAAATGCTTTCTATAGAAAAGTAAAAGTATAAACTCTAAATTTTGCAAATATACGCATAAGAAATCCTATTATATTCGGGGCTGGAATATGAGTATCTAATATGATTGAGAAGAGACATTTAATGGTCCAGTGCCATTATCAAATTTAATATGAAATTAAATATAAAAAGATGTTTTTAACGTCATTATCTAAAAATTGAAAAAAATAAAGATAATCGCATCTTGGCTAAGTTTATATATATAAGATAATTAAGTCATGCGTATGATGACTTCTCAAATGATTTCTTTATAAATCTATCTAAGAAAGCAGGGTAGACCAAGAAAAAGAGACGAGATCATAGTGTTAAGACGAATCTGAATATAAGTAGCATAACTATTGAAAAGCCGCGGCCCATGAATGGAATCATGAGCTGCTGCAAAAACCAAAAAATGAAGAAAGACAAAAAAATAAACAATTTTTAATTCCTCAGAAGACCTCTGGCCTATGAATGCAACTATAATACAGCATGTGGAATGGTGTACAGTTGGATAATAGGATCCCTTAGCCAGGCAAGTACGTGTAATAGACAAATCATGTAACAGATAAACCCTAAGAAATTATGCTTGCAACGACAACACAGTAGAAGCAGAAAGACGGAGGAAAAATGAAGAAGTATGCTAAGTTTAAAATTCAATTAATCGAATGGGGATTGAATCTGATTGACGAGTAAGAAATCTTTAAATATGTTGTATATTGTAACGCAAATTTAAATAATGCAACAAATTTTTTACTTAATTAGTTTTCAATCATAAAATTCTGCCCCATAAACACGATTTCACGTACACATACATACATACAGGTAGCCACACGCAATTCTCCACTGGGGTGACTGAAAATATATTCAAACATGTACTTAACACCTGAATATTATGTGAAGTTATCGAATATGATATTGTTAATATATATTGTATCTTCTTCTTCTTCATGTGCCCTTTTGGGTCCCCCCGACGTCGGCGATCATCTGGGAGAAAGTTTCCCTGTCCAGGGCAGTGCAGAACAGCTCTTCCACGCTTCTTATCCCGGTCCACTCTCGGATGTTTCGAAGCCAGGAATGCCGCCCCCTTCTGACCCCTCTGCGACCCTCAATCTTCTCCTTCATGACGAGCTGAAGGATGGAGTACTTTTTGCCTCTCATTATATGACCATAGTATGAACACAGTATAGCTTCGTAAAATTTCATACTTTTATCATATATTCTATAAATATAAACAAATAAATCAGTTTAAAATATAAATACGATTCCTTCAGAAGCTTTATATTAAATGCGAGTATATTATAAAATTTAAGTCGGCGAATATAGGTAATATTCGCCGACTTTTATTTATTACTCGTATACCAATGAATGTGGAACATAATATAATGTGTCAAGAAATATATTCTCTCTTTGACATATATAAGAAGAATTCAATTAAGGAATACAGAGTGATAGTATTTCACACTATCATATTTAAAAAAATTATTGTCGTCGGACGCGGCTGGGAGAGGTAAATGAAAACACTAAAACAATTTAAACTTACATTTTTCACGCGAAAAATCACTGGACACACGAATTAAATCGGTTAAAACACTGTTCTCAAATTTATAGTTACTAAATGCTTCTAGAATATTCCACACACTAATTCTTATAATGTTTCTTAATTCGCACTATTTTACGCTATTTTCATTGCTTCGATTATTTTCTAGAAAATTACATTCAATATTCGCGTTTAGAAAAACTTCTAGCTAGCTAGCATCAGGTTTTTATTTATTTACTATCGCTGGAATTTACATGCTGGTCACACTGTACTCGCTCCGTTGCTAATATCCCGTTGATTAAACATCAATCAAAGACTGATTCTGCATTACATGACGCCCTTATATTTAAAGGTAAATGTCTTTCTCGATGTTTCGCGATATCTCAAGGTTTTACGATAACTGCCTCGTCGTTTCAAGAGATTTGTGGAGCTTTCTAGATATTACGAGAGAACCTAGACGATTCCAGAGTGTACCTCAATGTTGTTGTCAGTATAACGTATAACCGAGTCATAAATTTCGAGAGGTTCTCCATCTCGTTTCACTATTTATAAAAATTATAAATGATTTCTACAAAAATAAATACTCTATTTTTATTATTTCAGCATCCATAGTTATTATCGATCTATTAATGTAAAACAATAATATAAACCTAAAGCTCCGTAAGCAATTAATAAAAATGTGGAGAATTTAGCTATGTAGATGTGAGACATGGTGCATTGGCGACAGAGAAAAAAACGATTAGAAGCCTTAGATATGTGGACCTACAGACGTTCCCTAGAAATTTCCTGAAGAGACCACATTACGAATGAAAAGGTTCTCAGCAGAATCAATGAAACCAGGAACATGATGAATACCATCTCGAAAAGACGTGCAAAGTGGATGGGGCATATTTTACGCCATGAAAATCTGCTCAAAACTATACTGGAGGGAATGGTAGAGGAAAAGATTGCCAGAGGGCGCCCTCACCGTGAATATCTTGAGCAAGTGTGCCGAGATATGAATTGTGCCTCCTACACAGAGCTGAAGATCATCGCCGGAGACCGAGCAGAATGGAGAAGAAGGTGTGCTTTGCTGCAAACCAATCCCACGGATTGATACCCAGAAAGACGGAAAAGGTACCATAGACGTGGTGTTTCTATCGGTTGGATTTCTAAGACTAATCGAAATTCAAAATATATAAACAGTGTATGTGTTATTCTTCGAAATTCAACTGGTCAGCAATCTAGTATTAAAACCTAATAAGACTTTTAATCTTTTGAATTGATTTTATGTCCTTTTGGACGTTCGTTTTTTAATACTAAAATATGGCATGCCAGGCGAGGTTTTCATGCCGAGTTGAATGCCATCTAGCATGTCTACAGTACGCGTCTTATAATTTTAAATGTACAAGATCGATGAATGTAATTACATACAAATTTCCATCAGACTTTGCATTTGCATTAAAAATATATATATATATATAATCGCATAATTAAGCACTAAATATGAATCAAATTTACAAACATTTTTAATTATAATATTAACCATTTGAGTTTTTTTATTAAGCTAACCGATTCGAGAAACTATAATTCCCTTCAACAGGATTATTAAAAACCACATTATAATCAAAATAAATAATAGATGACTCACAGAGACAAAGCAATTTACTAAGTTCTTATTGGGCGTCCATAGGGCTTACAACCTGTCTTGGCCGACTTACGTGATCACTTTATACAATACAACTTTCACCGATTCTACTTAAGAACAATCACACATCTATAAATTTTTTTGAAAGTTGTAAATACATATTTATATATACGTAATTTATGTCTCAGTTTTTTACAAAATATTAAATATTTGATTTTTCTTTATTTATGATTATCCCTCTGTAGACGTAATCCAATTATTTTCTTATAATAAAAATATTATGACCAAAGTAAATTTGCATTAAATATTGAAAATTCTTTCAAAAATTCTAGGTAATATATTCGTATATTATTAAATATGAGCATAAGTTGGTAACGTTTTTATTTTCCGGGGCAAAAGTGCTTTGGGAACAAATTTTTCAAATATATCAATGTCATAACGCCGCAGTATTATTTGTAGAAATTCTTGAATGTTTATATTTTTTAGATAGTTTGAGTCAATTTTTGACTAAAGAAAAAGGAGCGTCAAGTAAAAAAAATCGGACAATTCCGACAGAATTGATTTTCAGGCATGAATTGGATATTGCTTCTAATACTATTTTGAATTGCTTTCGAGGAATGTTACCATATTTTAAGAGATATATCCAATTATCTTTTAATGAAAAAACGTATAAAAAAATTAAAAAAGTTTTATTTCTTTAAAGTACCTACGAACAAAAAAAATCTAAACATGCAAGACAATGAAATTTATTTGTCTGATAGAATACTGCTTTACAAGCTGCGGCTCAAGGGCATAATATTTAATCAGTTGTTTATATTTCTGATAAAAAAATAAATATAAATAAACATACAAAATGACCGGTCTATTCCAGTGGGCATGAAACTGGCTTCACATATCTAGAGTACCGGGTTTGATTTCAGGTCACAACAAACCTTTATGATTTACTCAAGTTTGGGTGTATTTGTAATTGGTCTTCATGGTCTGTTTTAGCGATAAAAACTACAAATTAAAGATTATTTTATATTAAGTACATGTTATGACGTGAAATTACCTGAGATTATTGTTCAAAGAACTCAAGATCCTGAATTTAGCCAGCATATGTAAAACCAACGCAATCTTACAAATACGCAAAGAAACCATCAATCAAAAAAGCACAAATATAGTTCAAGATAAAAATAGACGTAGCAAAAGAGCGTATATGATTGTAACCCTAAATAAAGGTACCTAAATGCAGTAAAACAGCCGTGCAACACCACTACAGATACCTAGGAATTTCAATACTCTACCAGCTAATATTAGAACCATTCCACATTATGCAAAGTGCGTAAAATCAGTGATGAGATTGTTGATATTAACATTAACATGCTTATTTTTTAATATGTAATATTAACTTAACATTAATATCTTTAAATATATATATTGTGACATTTATTATTCCATATCACCGGGGTGCCCTAAAATTCACAACGTTAGAACCTATTACGCGGGCAACACCACATCGCATAGAAAAGTAATTAACCAATTTTGTGCAGTGGTATCCCTAGAAAAAACGTATGTCGGATGAGAGGGACGTACCTCGCGTTTTAGGTGGCGCCATTCCTAGCAATACCACTGAGCGGGTGTCAAGCGAACAGGGACCGCTCCAAAAAGGGTGAGGATCAGCTTTGACCAAAGACGTGCATAAATAGATGAAATAGCTTCTGGTATTTGTAATGATGTAATCTAATTTGTTTTATAATTTGTGTATAAACAGAACGGTCCCGAGCGACCCCATCTTCCGACAA
>JADDOH010001124.1:0-101274 GCA_016648135.1 Agrypnia vestita
AGAACATCTAGAAGATTCACGAGTGTTCTATAAGGTTTCAAACAGTGTGGCAGTATGTGCATGTGACTCTAGAAGATTCCAGAGCGTTCGATAACGTTCTAGAATATTCTGGAAGGAGAATGTTCTAGAAGATTCCAGAGTGTTTTATAAGGTTCCAAATAGTGCGGAGAAGTGTGTCGGGGAATCTAGAAGGTTTCAGAACGTTCGACAAAGCTCTAGAAAGTTCTGAAAGAAGAATTTTCTATAAGATTCTTGAATGTTCAATAAGGTTCCAAATTGAGTGTGCGGAGTGTGTTGGTGAGTGTGGAAGATTCCAGAACTTTCGATAAAGTTCTAGAAAGTACTGGAAGGAGAACTATCTAGATGGTTCCAAACTGAGTGGCGGAGTATGTCTGTGACTCTAAAAGCTTCCAGAACGTCTGATAAAGTTCTGGAAGATTACCCAGGTACCCACCCTTTCAATATTGTTAAATATTTAGATATAACATTTTTAAAATTCAAATTTTTTGATAACATTTGGTCGTCTTTGCTTCAATAAAACATTTGAGAAAGTGCATTCAATCGCATCGCGATATCTGTACATATAAAACTCAATGCTTGTCTGTCTGTCTTTCTGTATGTATGTCTGTTATAGTAGTTTCAAATTTTGCGTACTTATTCTTTAGGAAATTTCCCCTCTCCCATTCTATTTTGTCTCCTCCCCTTGATATATTTTCAATACAAATCATTATTCTTCGATCAATCGGATTCAAAATTTGAAAACTTATTCTTTAGGACCCGGCGGGAAACATGGGCGACATTTCCCTACTCCATTTTTACCCCTTCCCCTCCACCTGATATATTTCCAATGCAAATTTATACTGTTCGACCGATCAGACTCAAAATTTGCCAACTTATTCTTTAGGACCTGGTAGATAACGAAGGCGACTTTTCCCCCTCCCATTTATCCCATCCCCTTCCCTGCTATATTTTCAGTACAAATCTACACCGTATGATCGATCTGACCCAGATTTTGCATACTTATTTTTCAAGACCCGGCGGGTAATAAATACAAATTTTTCCCCATCCCTTCTTACCCCACCCCCACACCTGATATATTTTCTGTACAAATCTACAACGTTTGCCGATCTGATCCAAATTTTGCATTCTTATTCTTTACGTCATAACTGAATACATAAGTCACGATTCCTTTCTGGACATCCCATCCATCCCAGTCTAGATTAAATGGATCCGTTTTTATTGTTAAAGACTTCGAAACAATGAAACCTTTGTATCTCCACACAAACTTATGTTTACCTAAATCCTTAACCCGAGCAACGCCGGGTATGAACAGCTATCAATATATATAAATGTCAATATTCGTTTGTTCAAAAACTTATATCTCAGAACGTTCTTCTCGGATTGACTTTGACACAATGCTGCATTCGAATACGCACATGTTTTTATACACCTACTATTATACAGATGTCAGATCTGTGACAGGTAAAAATATGCTTTTTTTGAAAAGCAGTAAAATTGAAAACCTTCAAGCATTTCAAAAATAAACTCATTTGGAATATGTGCTTCCTCTTTTCTTTCTTTTCCATTTAACAAGACTGAGCCATAGCAATGCGTGGCCGGGTACAGCTGGTATAAAATAAAACCCCCGATTGCAATAACCGGTTTGCATTATGATATTTGTTAGCGCCATAAATTAATTTGTGAACTAGGAAAAAGGTATTCCTTCTCTCCCAGTCCCTACCCATTCCCGAAACCAAGCAAGTACTAGAGCCGCTCCACTTTTGAAAATCGAAGCCGCCACAAGAAGGAAAAACAGCTGCAATCGCAATAGAAAAAATATCGGAATAGAAAAAGTGACCGCATAGTTTTCCGCTGTGAACTACCGCAAATTGAAACAAAGATTTAAATCTTGACGCGAGTGCTTTACATTGAAATTAACGTGAAACACCTCGCCGCTAGAAGTTTGGAGATATAGAAGAGGCAAGAGGAGAAACGCAAAATCGAAGGAAGAAAGGTGAGTGCTTGCCTTGTTCCCAATTACCCATACCAATATCTCCCAACCATATGGTCCTTCCACCGGATATACCCGCTTCCTAGCTTCCCTTGTATCTAGCATAATTACGATCGCATACCAAACGCATACATAATGTCGACATTCCGCTTATATCTATCGTGATCGCCTCAAAAAACAACCGCATACGCCGACTTTGTTCAATTCAAAACATTTCGTTAAAAACGCTTATTTATCTTATAACGCTTATAAAATCACTTGGCGTAGTTACTATTATATTAAAAAATATATTCCCGTTCGTCATATATTTAACTGCGTGAATAATAAATAAATATACTACCTACAAACTCGTTTGAAAACTTAAAATTGTACACAAATTACACGCTCGGAAACACGGAGAGCGCCGAACATTGCCGAAGGCACACCACGCTCGGTAATTTCCGCTCGGTTGACGGAAAAACCCGAAGTACGTTTAAAATCAAACGTCGAAGTAATTTGTTATTTATTTCTATTAGAAACGCGTATTATTAATAAAAATTATCAAGATTTAAGATTTTTCAAAACTAAAGCAGGGTTGTCATAACTAATTGCAACTTTTCATATTATAAAAATAATATTTAATTTATTTAAATTTCGATTAATTCTACAGTTTTAAAAATAATTACAATCAACACATTTCTTCAGTGAATTTTCAAAATGGCTACGCGAAACAAAGACAGTGAAATAAAAAACAAGATACGGATTTTACAAGCTAAAAAACAAAGTTTATTTTCAATGTTGCAATCCTTACATGACTTAAGTAAACAAGTAGAAGAAGAAATAAAACGAGATCTATTTCTCATACGCATACAGTCATTGGAAAATACTAGAAGAGAATACACTGAAGTAACGGACCAGTTAAATATAACGATAGTAAGCTGTGATTCTACATATGAACCCGATTTCAAAGATCTCTGCGCGTTCGACGAGTTATATTGTCAGATAAAAGCGATACAAGTAGGGCTTACAAAATTAGAAAATCAAAAACCGCTAATAAATAATTACGAAAAAATAAATAGCAAGCTTCCGGCATTAGAATTAAAAGGTTTCGATGGTAATCCAAACCAATGGGTTTTATTTTACGAAAATTTTAATTCGCTAATTCATAAGAATCCGCATCTGTCAAACGCGGAAAAGGTACAATACCTTGTCGGAAAACTTACTGGTAAGGCTTCATTGGTATGTGCAGGTGTCCCGCCTATTGCAGCTAATTATGAGATTCTCTGGAAATCGCTAAAAAATAAGTATCAAGATAAACGTACTCTCGCCACGTTATACCTAGAACAAATTTTAAATTTCAGGGGTAGTCAAACTCCCTCGCAAAACGCATTAGACACGTTCTTAGAAAAATTCTATTCCGCATTTTCCGCATTGAAACAACTTCAATTAGATGATCTAGCTGACTTAACGTTTACACATATCGCGTTATCCAAATTGGATAAAGAAACTGTAACACTTTTTGAACAAGCAAAACGCCATGAAAATATACCGACATTTGAGTCATTGATTACCTTTGTGAAGGAACAAAACCGAATATACACGCTTCGTAACGCAGGGTCTTTTCAAACTAACACTTCAAATTATAATAAATCTTCTACTTCGCAAGTTAATAAAAATTATAATAAAAGACAAAATTATTCTGCGCAATCATTCGTTGTCAGTAACAGCTTTCCTAAGTGTCCTTTTTGTAAAAACGATAATCCTCATCCACTTTATAAATGCGATAAGTTTCTTCTTTTAAATTCTCATCATAGAAATGATTTCGTGAAAAATAATAATTTATGTTTTAATTGTTTGGGCTTTCATAGTGTGAAAAAATGTAAATCGCAATATAGATGCGCCATCTGCCAGCGAATGCATCACACTAAACTTCACATAGAGTCTTCGATGGCAAATACACGCTTATCGTCTAATGATAATACGTCGCTTAACCGCGCGCAAACATCATCGCCCGCCCCACAATCACAAACGGCAAACGCAGCCGTCGCTTCCAATTTTCCACTCTCTATGCATAGCAATGTAACGTATAACCAGACGCGTCCAAGCTCTTCTAATTCGATTACTCTGTTACCTACTGCGGTAATATACGCTTTAAACGATTCCGGCAAAAGATTAAAAATCAGAGCATTGTTAGACAGTGGTTCTACAAGTCATTTTATTACAAAAAAATGTTGTGATCGCCTTAACCTGAATATTTTAAATTCTCCAGCAACAGTCAGAGGCATAGGGAACTCTGAAAAGCCAGTATTTGGCCTCGCTGATTTGACAATCTATTCGCGCTTTGATGCACGCTGCAGATTCAAAATAAACGCACGTGTAATCAGCACAATATCGGATAAAGTTCCAAACGCTTATGTGAACATTCACAAACTACAACATTTGCACGGCCTACCCTTAGCTGACGAAAAATTCCATACGCCCGCGGATATTGATCTTTTAATAGGCAATGAACTATTTCCTTTCTTGCTGGGAAACCAAAAGGTGATGTCATCCGACTCAAATGCAGTCGGGATACAAACCTCGTTTGGCTATGTCATCATGGGAAAAGCAGACTGTGTCGTGCAACCGATTGAACGCGCCCTACACGCAATAGTTGACGAACCTTCTTTAGAAAATTTAACGCAACGCTTTTGGGAATTGGAAAATGTACCGATTAGAAAACATTTAAGTCCTGATGACGCAGCTTGCGAACGAATATTCACCGAAACTTTCACACGCGATGCGACGGGACGTTATACTGTAGCATTACCATTTAAATGCGAACCAACGGAAATTGGTCGTACAGACACAATTGCTAAAATACGCTTTCTTCAATTGGAAAAACGGTTAGATTCTATTCCTGAACTACGCAAGGATTACAATGAAACCATTAAAGATTATATTGACAAGGGTTATATCAATGCGATTGATAACCTCGCACCCGGTCCATGCTATTATATGCCACATCATGCTGTTTATCGCCCGGAAAAATTAACTTCCCGCACGCGAATAGTCGTAAACGCTAGCTGTAAGTCAAGTTCGACTAAATCACTTAATGATCTGCTATATATTGGGTCAAATCTGCAAGTTAGCATCTTTGAGTTACTAATAAATCTTAGGCTCTTCCCGATTGCGCTCTCAGCAGACATCGAGAAGATGTATTTCCAAGTTAAATTGAAACCAGAACATCACCGATTTCAGCGTATATTATTCAGATTCCATCCTAGCGACCCGATCCAAACTTACGAGTTTAATCGCGTTTGCTTTGGGATTTCGAGTTCGCCATATCTGGCAATGCGCGTCATAAGGCAACTAGCAGCAGATGAACGCTCTCGCTGGCCCGCAGCTGCATGGGCAGCCAAAAAACACTTTTACATGGATGACTACATTTCTTCTGTCGATACGGTTGACAACGCTTACCAACTTCATAGCGATCTAGTCCAGTTATTCAAATCTGGTGGTTTCCACCTAGGTAAATGGGTCTCAAACAGTACCGAATTAATGGAAAAAATTCCCGCTGATCTCAAATTGCCGAAGCTCGTTCAATTTGATGAAGAGGCTTATACACAAATCGTAGGTCTCCGATGGAATCCTACCGATGACGCATTCCTATTCAAGATTAACGCCGATGTGTGTCAATCGGATAGATGCACCAAGCGCATAATTCTCTCCGCAACTGCTAGACTCTTCGACCCTCTTTCTTTGTTAGGTCCAGTTACCACGTTATTAAAATTATTAGTTCAAGAGTGTTGGAAGCAAAATCTTGAGTGGGACGAAAATGCTCCAGCTTACATTGAAAGTCAGTGGCAACAGTTCAAGTCAGAACTTCATTTACTCGAAAAGTTAAAAATACCCCGTCACGTAGGTATTTCGCAGTCTTACTCAAACGTAGCACTCGTCGGTTTTGCCGATGCGAGTGAGAAGTGTTATGGCGCAGTGCTATACATTCGAGTAAACAACAAGGAAGATGAAGCACAAGTCACACTCTTATGCGCAAAGTCTAGAGTGGCTTCACCAAAATGTGTATCTCTTGCAAGGTTAGAACTCTGTGCGGCGCTTCTGCTTTCAAACCTAATAGCATGCGTACGAGATATCATTTGCGAACGCGTTCAGTTAAATAAAATCTTGGCATTTACAGACTCCACAGTTACTCTCTCGTGGATACGCGCCGCTCCTTATAAGTTTAAAACATTCGTTGCAAATCGAATCGCTGCCATAAATGAGAACCTATCGGCTGAACATTGGTTCCACGTGCCAGGTGTTCAAAATCCTGCGGATATAATATCCCGACCTGTTATGCCAAGTCAACTAATTGATAACAATTTTTATTACCACGGTCCCTCATGGCTTACCCGGCCGATGCAAGAGTGGCCTATACAATTCTCTGTTGCTGCTACAAGCTCAAACGAGGAGATCCCCGAGTCAAAGACCGTGTCACTTCTTGTGCCGTCTAATAGTGACGTGCAAGATAACGCTATATACAAATTGGCACAACGAATGTCAAGTTATCTAAAATTCTTACGCGCTTCGGTATATGTCCTACGCATTTCAAACATCTTGAGAACACGCGGTTTTATTTCTGCGCACGATTTAGAACTAACAGAGAATTTCATAATTAAATGCATACAACGCCATCATTTCCTGAATATAGACTCTATAGCTTTACGCAAGTTGAACGCATACTTAGATGATGTTAAATTCATTCGCGTTGGTGGTCGACTTAACCAATCACAACTTAGTTCTACACAAAAGCATCCAATCGTTTTGCCTGCAAAAGACCACATTGTTCACTTAATTGCTGATTATTATCATACTAAAAATCTACACGCTGGAGCAAGTCTATTATTAGCCTTGCTGAGACAAAACTTCTGGATCCTTTCCGCACGCAACATGATTCGAAAACGCGTTAAAAATCTTGTTATTTTTTAACCTATCTTTAGTTCGCTAAACGCCATATTTTTTATTTATTTTCTTTCTTACGCTACGCTAAAACGCTACGCTAAAACGCTATGCTTAAACGCTTCGCTAAAACGCTACGCTAAAACGCTACGCTAAAACGCTACGCTAAAACGCTACGCTAAAACGCTACGATAAAACGCTAAACGCCATATTTTTTATTTATTTTCTTTCTTACGCTACGCTAAACCGCTACGCTAGAACGCTACGCTAAAACGCTATGCTTAAACGCTTCGCTAAAACGCTACGCTAAAACGCTACGCTAAAACGCTACGCTAAAACGCTACGCTAAAACGCTACGATAAAACGCTACGCTATTACGCTATGTTAAGTTCATTATTATTCTTATTTATTTTTTTATTTTTTTCTTCTTTCTATCACTTGTTAATGAAGGCAAGTCTTCATCCCGGGCGGCATGTTAGCGCCATAAATTAATTTGTGAACTAGGAAAAAGGTATTCCTTCTCTCCCAGTCCCTACCCATTCCCGAAACCAAGCAAGTACTAGAGCCGCTCCACTTTTGAAAATCGAAGCCGCCACAATACGAAAAAACAGCTGCAATCGCAATAGAAAAAATATCGGAATAGAAAAAAGTGACCGCATAGTTTTCCGCTGTGAACTACCGCAAATTGAAACAAAGATTTAAATCTTGACGCGAGTGCTTTACATTGAAATTAACGTGAAACACCTCGCCGCTAGAAGTTTGGAGATATAGAAGAGGCAAGAGGAGAAACGCAAAATCGAAGGAAGAAAGGTGAGTGCTTGCCTTGTTCCCAATTACCCATACCAATATCTCCCAACCATATATATATATTGATTATAACGATGTTGTTATCGAGAAGAGGGGGGACGTCTGCACCGATTAATTCAGTTTGCAAATCAACACGTCGGGGGGGCACACGGCGCACGGTACATCCATAATTCATCACGTCAGCTAGAGTACACGCAAAGTGTGCCGCTATACCGTTATACCACCGGCCGCTCGCGTGGCTCCGTGAGTGATTGCCGAAGGTGAAATCATCACCGGCCGGCGTGTACTCACTCGGCAGAGTGCGACCACTATAACTTGGCGTATGGAGGGCGTCCCTGTCGCGCAACAGAACTTGCCAGAGTGTAAATTTATGAGATTTTATAGGAAATATAGCTCCATCCCTTCCAAAATCATGTTTCCAAGTCAGTATTCAAAGCAAAGACAGTGTTAAGCGCTTGTTCAGACACAACGGGAACCGTGCCGTTTCAGAATTGCATGAGATCCGTGCGGGTCTCATTTACCTAGGTTTGTATGTGATCGTTCAGACAACCGTGCGGTTAGTCAACCGCTGCGGTGCCCGCAACCCAACCGCGAGAAAGTAGACCCGCACGGCGCCCGCACGATCCTATTACTATGGAGCCTTACGAGAGTGTTCAGTCGCGTTGCGGGCACCGCACGGTTCCATGTCACAACAGGAGCACGCGTGGATTGTATTCTGTTTTCTATGGTTATGGATTGCTTTGACACTGAACTTTTTATTGATGAAGTGGAGAAAAGACCCGTAATATGGGATCTTCAGTGTGAGGATTACTCAAATATGCCAAGAACCAAGCTTGGCAGGAGTTGGTGGAGATATTTGGAAATGGTGGAAAAAAAGAGTATTTTAGGGAAGTAGGTATTTATTCACCAAAAATGAACTG
The DNA here is from genome assembly GCA_016648135.1 of Agrypnia vestita. NCBI lineage: Eukaryota > Metazoa > Arthropoda > Insecta > Trichoptera > Phryganeidae > Agrypnia > Agrypnia vestita. Next base: position 8,656 of record JADDOH010001124.1, read on the forward strand.
ACAGAATGATATTTTTGTGTCTTGCCATGGAACACGGCCGTCGTTAACATAGTAATGAGCGAATATATCTCTGATATTCAAAGATGGAGAACGGCACCGGAACTGTCAAACTGACGTTTATTTTCGCGCGCACAAATCGCTTATTAACCGCGGCTGTGTGAACAGATGAAACGCGATTCTGAAACTGAACGGTTCCCGCTGTGTCTGAACAAGCGCTAAAAGCATAGACAGCAATATCCATTTCAACCAATCAAACCCCAAGGATATGTCACGTGACAAAATGGCCACTTCATACTGGGATGAGAGTTGATGTCGATTTTAGACTGTAACATCACAGCAAAGACAGCGATATCTAATTATGTCAACAGCAAAAGCAGAATTATCCACTGTTTGATCACAAACACAGCAATATTCATAATTATAAGTTAAATATTTATTTACACACGTATGTAAAAGAAAAAATGAGGTGGCATTTATTTTTTACAATAAGATTCAGTTTCATAGATATAGACGTACCAGTATAAATTGGCGTGCGAGGGAGGACGTCGTTGTCGCGTAACAGAAGTTGCCAGGGTGTAAATTTATTACACAATACATAATGTACAGAATGTCCGGTGACCGGTGTCGTAGCCTTTAACAGAAATTCGGTCGGGCAGCACTAAAGAAACCGTGCAGTAATGGCGGCCGTTCCATCTGTCAAACTGTCAGACGGTAATATCGGTCCATTATTTGCTTTTTCAGCTTCTCAAAACTTTGATACTTCGTCGGCAATTGTTCTTGCACCATCCCGGACTGTATAGGATGTTTTGGACATAATGATTCGGTGTATATTGGTAATCAAGATGTCACAGCTCCCGACCAAATACAAAATTGTACTGAATGACACGACGAGGGGTTACCGCCGGGTGCGGGCGGGGCGGGTTTTAGTTCCGAATTCGCGCACGTCAATTTACGTCGGGCAAGCAATACCGACACACCAGGTCGCTGGCTTCCGCAGGGGCGGGCAGAGAACGCATCAACAACCGAAGAATGTTAACCTTTTGCAGTCCGTTGGCGACGAACTGAAAATAGCAATAGCGACCAATGATATAATAAACTGTATATACGTTGCAAGCGTGAAATCTTGGCAACTCGAAAGTGAGGTAATCGCCTTACTTGCATTCGTTATCGAACGGACCTTCGTTGTGATCGGGCGCGACGCAACGCCGAAAAAAAGGAACACAGTACCGTACACAATTTATTTATTTACTTATACAGGGTTATTTGTAAAACATTAATAAATTCGCAGGACTATATTCCTGCTTTGATTGTGAGTCGAAAATGTTCAAGCTATTATGACTTAATATCAATAGTTAAGGAGATATGCGACATCAAAGTTTGCATTTTTTAAAAATATTTCTGACTAATTTTTTGTACAACGTTGGAATATCTTTACAGTAACTTATATCGAATATGAAAAATTCATTCCCTTTAATACAAGTCAAATAAAAAAATTTAAAACCTTCGATTTCCAATTGGAAAACATTCCAATTGAAATTTTTTCAGGGTTTTTATCATTTTATTTAACTTGTGTTGAAACGAATGAATTTTTCGTAATCGATATGAATTACTGTCATGATAGTCCAACGTTTTACAAAAAGTAAGTCAGAAATATTGAAAAAAAATGCAAATTTTGATGTCGCATATCTCCATTACTATTGATATTAGGTCATGATAGCTTCAACATTTTCGACTCATAATCAAGGCAGGAATAGTGTCCTGCGAGGTTATTAATGTTTCACAAATGACCCTGTATACGCCCATTATTGGCTTCTACATAAAAAATATTACATTAAATTCAAAAAGTATATACATTAAACAATATCAGAAATAAGCAGTAAAATATAAAATATATTAATATAAAGTAGGTCCATGTATAAGCAATAAATGATATTAGCAGTGAAAGTATCAAGTATAAGCATAAGTATATAAAAATTAAAAATATAAAATACAGAGCAGTAATGTGTATAAAAAATATATATTACACATCATTACATGTATATATTAACAGCAGTTAGTAAGAAATAGTATTGTCTCTTTAAGTATAAACTTTATTTTCATTAGACTGTCACTGAAAACGTCAACCATATAACCAAATTCATTATCAGTCTTTAATATTCTGCTTATTACGGCATTTGACTGGTAAAATGTGACAATTTGTCGAGTTCTATGTACGGACGGGATATTGTAGGAATGTAAGACGGGATATTGTAAGATAATGTAAGAATGAGTATGTTATTTTAGTCACCGTGACTTCAAATTACGTGGTTTTTACGTGACTACTTGATTATGTGATTTGTTGTCTCTTTCAATGCAGTAGTTGCTACATATGAAACAACATAACAAACAGCATAATTTACACATAAAGTGTCTATACATATTATCATTATCAGGAGCGCTCATCCATTTATGATAGAGTAAAGAATGAAGATATAAGGAATGAATGTAAAGCTGATCGTAGCATAATTCATAGACAAAAAAAAAAAAAAAAAAATTAAAACAGTGTCGCTCAGGTGGTTTGGGCATGTTGAGCGAATGAATGAGGAAAGAATGGTAAGAAAGATGTATAATGCAAGTGTTGACGGCGCCAGAAAGAGAGGGCATTTTTTTCAAAACAAAGTGAAATTGTGAAATTTAAAAACAAATTTATTATTCGATCAGAAAGGCGTACAGAATTATCAAATCAACGAAAAAATGTTTGGCTGCTAACGGGATTCGAACCACGGATCTCCTTCCTATCCGGGCAAACATAGGAAGAATACTGTAAGAATTGAAACTTTCAATTCGTTCAAAATTAAATCAATGTCTTTCAAAAATTAAGTCAAAAAATTATAAAAAAAAACCATTAAATTTCCCATTAGCCTCACTTTAAATTTTTTTTTTTTCAATATTTTAACTGTAATAAGTTAAGTATAAGTTAGTGTAATGATAGTTCAACGTTTTTTAAAAAATAATTCAGAAATATTGAAAAAAAAAGCTAACTTTGATATTGCATAACTTCATAACTATTGATTAGGTCATGGCATTTTCGACTCATAATCAAGGCAGGAATATAGTCCTGCGAGGTTATTAATTTATTCCAAATAACCCTGTATACGCGGAAATTTGGACTACAATATGTTGCGTACTTGGGAAGTATGTTTGATAGAAGAGGTAATGTTGAGAAAGATATCGAGAGGAGAGAGACTGTTGGAAATAGGGTGAACGGTGCTTTGAACGCAATAGTTTCTAAGAGAAATATGTCAAGGCAAAACTAGCGGTACGCAATGGAATTCTGGTACCAACACTGATGTATGGAAGCGAAGTCTGGAGCTGGCATAAGAGAAACGAAAGTAGATTGAATGCAGTGGAGATGAGATCCCTCAGATGTACGTGTGGCATATCAATTTATGATAGAGTAAAGAATGCAGATATTAGGAATGAATCTTAGCATAATCAATAAAATTAAAAAAGGGTCGCTCAGATCTTTTGGGTATGTTGAGCGAATGAATGAGGAAAGAATGACAGGAAAGATATATAATGCAAGCATTGATGGTGCCAGAATGAGAGGGGGACCGCGAAAGACGTGGCATGACCAGATTAACCAGATACCGGAAGATGGTCCCTTTAGAAGCCTCAATAACCGGCGAGCTTGCATGAAAAGATGCATGAATGTGGATGAGGCGAGAGTTGCATGTCAGGACAGAAGAGTGTGGCGCTCTATCCTCTCTGCCTACCCCCACAGGGAAACGGCGTGATGATAAGTTAGTTAGTTAGGAGCGCGCAGTGAGAGCAAGAGGCACGACTTTTATTTAAACGTATATTTGAAAAAAAAATCAAATTAAATATTTATCTGGCAAAATATTATGAATTATTAAAATCTGAATGATATGTTAATTACTGTGATGGGAGTATTACGAGATATATCTCTTGTTTGGGTGTCTTTTCAAAATATATGCTTCTTGTTCTCACTGCACGTCCCTAATCTTTAAGTGACCTGTGAAATTTCTCGCGGTTAAAGCAGTGGTAATCCATTCTATTAAATGTAAAACTAGACACAGTAAAAATTATCCATATATGAAGAAAGTAACCAAAATAATATAAATTAGAAAATAAATTTACAAAACATAAATTAATTTATTATTTATGACTCACAACAATACATTACTAGCCGTATACCGAAATGGTTTGCGTCTTTAAGCCCTAGTACATGTAGTACATTTTTGACGTCCACGGAGAGGCGGTGGTAGCAATGTGCGCGTCCGAGGTTCGCACCCTACTTCCGGTCGTGTAATTTCGTTTTACAGCCGTGAATTTGAACGAAATTACGGACGTTACAGATAGGTGAGCTCAGAGAGACATGCAACGAAATTATCATGTTTGATTTGGTGACCTAACACGCACAACAATACATAATTTGGTGAACTAACACTCAAAAAAGAGTCTATTTTTCTATCATTGTGACGAATTGGCTTTCATTTTAATGTATTTCAACTCTGGATGAAGAATAACAATAATTACGTGTGTGTGTGTGGCGCTCCATCCTCTCTGCCTACCCCCGCGGGGAAACGGCGTGATGATAAGTAAGTGGACTACAATGTCCTCAATTCGGACCTCTCCGAGCAAACCAGGCGCCACATAGAATTCTCCTATAATACCCCGTTATGTAAAATAATACGCTATCGATACGAACGCGACATATATCATAACTGTTAAAAATTACAGCGTCCATATACGATAACAGTGACAAATGTCAATTATAGTAATGTTACCCGTCAAATTAGTGTGTCAAATAATACCTAACTGTCGAGCAGTGACCGCGTGTGGCCTCGTTCTGAGCGCTTCTGCGAGCGGACCTCTTCCTCATGTCAAAATATTACACAGGGTTATAATAACCTCGCAGGACTATATTCCTGCCTTGATTATGAGACGAAAATGTCCAAGCAGTCATGACCTAATATCAATGCGACGTCAAAGATGGCATTTTTTTCAATATTTGACTTATTTTTTACTCCCTTTATTTTAACTCGTAGCGTCTGTTTGTCTGATTGTCGACTTTTCTGCTTGTCTGCCGAAAAAACTTTGGATCGATTTTTAACCCATTTCCCGTGATTAAATCGAGATGAAACTTTGCAGGCAGACCGTCGCGACGATAAAAATGTTCTAACAAATTTTCGTTGAAAAAAAATAAATTATAGTATAATTTTGGATTTTTCGAAATTTTAACGATTTATAATATTGTTTAGTTTTCGAACCCGACGCGTGGAATAGGCACGAAACCATTTCCAATGAGATAGGGAGTATAATAAAAACTTGATTTTTATGGGTTAGTTTATTGTAATACGTTGGACTACCAATACAGTAACTTATATCGATTACGAAAAATTTATTCGTTTCAATACAAGTAAAATAGAATGATAAAACCCTGCAGAAATTTCAAGTGAAATGTTTTCCAATTGGAATTTGGAGATTTTTGAATAATTTCCTATCGAAGTGATTTTGTACGCTGGTTAATATTAAAACTAAAAAGTAAAAATTAGGTATATTACATGAATTTTTTTTATATTTATTAAAACCACGCTTATATTTAAATGTAGGCACTAAATAGAAAAAAAAAATTTTCGGACAAATAAAAGCGTGGGTGCTTTGTCTTTATCAAAATCAATATCGTAAGCGCCCAACTTTTATTCGGAGAGTGAGGCAAATTTAAAAAAATATCATTAGTATTTAAAATATTAACTCAGGCATTTTAACAAAATTTTAGTTATGTTAGTAGGTATATAACTAATATAATTAAACGAATTAACTTTGTTTATCGTCATTAATTTTTGGTAAAACCAACCGGTTTCGGAAACAACGTTCCTTCGTCAGGGTATACTTAATACTAATTAAACTTTACAAAATTATGAACAATCATACCTCAGTGTCAAGTGTCCAAATGGGGGTAAATAGTGGGGGTGCGAAAGAAACAGGTGATAGGGTGAAAGGGAACATATTCAAGTTAGGACAGTAAGTTAGATTTTTTTGGTCGTTTATAATGGATTCATTATTATTTAGGGCTTTCTTAATTTCTAGAGCTTCTTAATTATTTAGGCGTCTACTTTTACAGTAAAAGTAGATGATTTTAGTGTTTCGATTTTTGTAATGTTATCAACGTTTAATTGCTGTGTTATTCAGTAAACCGCTGATGTCAGGTATTTCAAATTGTAGACCATTTTTAGTATTTTATTTTGCTGTCGTTGGATTCTGTTTAGGTTTGTCTTGTTTCCGGTTCCCCAGAAAGTTATCATATGTTTATTTATTTATTTATTGAAATTAACGGACATAGTCCAATAGTATATGTTACATAACATGAACAACATAAAATAAAAGAGAATACAAATTGTATATTATAGATATCTCACAGAGACGAAACTGTATTTATTATGGGAAAGTAGGTATAGAAGTCATTTGGGTGTACATAGGACTTATGACCTATTTTTATGGTTGGCTTAAGTGATCACTTTACACAATTGTAACATTCGTCATTTTCACCCAATGATAGAATATACCATGCTTATTAATTTTTTTTTTTGGAAGTTGTATATATGTTCAAATTGCGTGGAAAGCTTTCACATATGAGTTGTAAGCGCCTTTCCATGCGGCCTGTACAAAGCCATTTTCATTCCCCTAAATCCCCACAGATGTCGCTAATGAGAAAATCTACATTGATTTTTACGGAATTTTGAGAGCAATATATAAGCAGAGCAATAAATCCTATGTACACCCAAATGACTTCTATATCTACTTTCCCATAATAAATACAGTTTCGTCTCTGTGAGATATCTATAATATACATTAATTGATTAATAATGTCTCTGTGACAAAAATCCAGCACTGTTCTGAAAGATTTGAACAAACTCAAAATATAAGGACAAATAAAAAATACTAACAAGATGGAGACAAGATCGAGATTATCTAATCAGAGATTGTTTGAATCTGGACAGACTTCCACCGAAGAAGTCCAGATCCTGTCTTGAGTTTACGAGACGACTTAACCGTGACATGGGAGCATGGAATCCATAGTTTGTTCGATGATGGCTAAGGAACAACACTTCATTATTTCTGAGTCTACGGGAAGGGATATTGAATTTTATTTGGTCCAGTGGCGTTTGATTGCATTGTGGCGTGTGGATGCAAAACCGCCACATTCCTATGTACTCCATACGGATAGTGGCGGTTTATATCTATACCCCACACATATAACCATTCGGTTAGATTAACACGCATGTGAGAAGTATTTTGAGAAGGTGTTAGTGTGTTAAAAAATACTATAGGTGTGGTGTATAGTGGTATTTACATGCTAGCTTAGTGGTTGTCCTAACGAAGAGACGGGTGCGTCTCGAAACCGGTAGACTAAAAATATCCGTAAGTGGTTATGCACTTATGAGCGATGACGGACGGAATCGCCACCACCGCACGCGGGTCGGAAATTATGAAAGAAATATTTTCCTTCCCAATCTCCGCCGATAATGATTGATATTCTGACACCCGAGATACACTAGGCTAACGCTAACTACAAATTGTACTTGGAGATTTTTCGGTATGTCGAGTGCCGATTCAATCTCCAATTCTCCTGGCTTTGTCGAATCTGGAACAGATCGATCTGTCTCTTCCGAAAGGCTTGTATGAATTTATTCTTCGTCGGATTCGAATATCACACGAAAAAGAATGTCGATTCTCAAAGAATCTTTTCTTGTTCTTTTCTTGTTGTTCTTACAACGGCACTAACGCTTTCCGACTGTCATTGGGCAGATTTTAAAATGTTGAAATCCTGGCTAGCGGTTGGCGCAGAATAAGTCGGATGTCAGTTTCTACCAATCAAAATCGTACGTGCAAAATCGTAACTAATATTTCGTCAAAAATTTTTGCGCGATTTTAATTTTATTTTTACTTTTTAGTAGGTACATTTAAATATACGCGTGACTTTAAAAATATATATTCGTGTAGTTAAGACACCATATTTCGTATTTCATATATATAATTCGTATTTCAACCTGTCGTCGTACAACCCGGCAGCGGTGTTCTGCGCAGCATCCGTAGCAGAATCTGCGGAATGGACCGATTCTCTTCACTTGTACTCTCGGTCACGCTCCGTGAATAACAAATTTGGAGATTTCTCCGCCTGCGAGATTCGTGCCGGCGTATTCGGTACACTTTTTACACTGCTGGCGTATCTCAGCGATCGGTGCGCCGCTGAAACTCTGACGAATCGTTGGAGTTTATGAAAATATGAAGAATATTTCGAAATTTTCGTGATTAACTTTGTGGAAGTTCATTGTAAATAACTATGAATAAAAACAAAACGTTATTTACTTCACACAATGACAGCTTAGTTAAACAAATTAATTAAAACGTTTTCGATGCTTAGTGCATCATCTTCAGTAATGTACTAACTTAAGACTAGAAGACATTTTATCTATTACATGAGTTGCCAATCATGCTATATAGGACAAACCGGAAGAAAAATAAGAACGCGAATACATGAACATTGTAAAGGGATAAAATATTTCAATATTAATTCAGAGATGGCAGACCATGTGAGATCAGAGGGACATCACTTCAAGTATGATAACGTGGAGGTGTTGCCTGTATGCAAAAAAGGAAAGAAATTAGACATCTTGGAAAATATAGAAATTCATCTAAATAATGATAAGGCCTTAAACATACAAACACCACTTACTACATCCCCCCTTCTTACCATACTAGCCCCTCCCAGCAACCACTTTCACTTTCCGCCTGCCCCTCCCCCGCTCCCGACAACTCCCGCCCCTATGCAGTAGAAAAAATGTCTTCTAGTCTGAAGTTAGTATATTACTGAAGATGATGCAGTAAGCATCGAAAACGTTTTAATTAATTTGTTTAATTAAACTGTCATTGTGTGAAGTAAACAACGTTTTGTTTTTATTCATAGTTATTTTAAAATATGAAGACTTTGGTAGCTAGGCCACGCGGGGTTGAGTTAATTTGATTAAGGTGTTGGCAAAATAGCTGGCTTACGAGTTTGCGACATCAAGATGAGTATACGTAAGACGTACCCGTACAGTAATATGACGTTCGTACGTAACGATCTGGCAGTCTCAACTCTCAAATAGACACCGAGTAAACTCGAGTTGCTACTCGAGTCAGCCAACATTTCAACTCGAGGTACTCGAGTTAGAAAAAATACGACTCGTCCCATCACTATAGCTGATACCACATTTAACAGCAGGATTACAAGCTTGGGAAGATCTAAGCTAAGATAGAACAATAATGTCCCGAGAAGAAGCGTGAATAAAAAACGAGCGAGCCTTACAGTAGTTATTAGATTTAATTAATTTAATTGTACTAATCACCTTGTCCTACATGATTATCATAAGGATCATTCTGACCTATCGATAGTTTTTAAATTGAAAATAAAAAAAATAAAAAAAATTATTTTATATACTTTTACACACAACGGAAATAAAATGGAACGAACAATACGTATTACAAAACAAAAACTACATGAAATGAGCACCTAACCTTACTAATAACCCAACGAAATTAGATGAAAGAACTCATGTTATGTTGTGAAACAAGTAACAATTGACAACTTGAGAACTCAACAAATCCATTCATTCATAATAGAATGCGTAGGTGTGGCATAAACGGTGCAAGCCAAACCGTAATTTGCGTGGCGTTCAGTTATAAATAGCTCGTATTTAATATTCGTGATGATATTCGGCGAATACGAATATTCGGTAAATATTCGGCGAATTCATATTCGTTGCATCACTAATTACTAAGTATGCCAAGTAGATTAGACCACAATGGGATGTCAAGGGAAAGGTTCAGCGACTCGGTCACGGACGCACATAATTTGGCGTCACAAAACAACGCCTCAACTCCGAAAGAAAGTGAATAAATTCACATGGGCGGCCTTATTCGGCCCGGCGGAGCAGGCCTGGTTCACGCTCCAGTTGCGGGGATTACGGTGATGTGGACCAACGATTCTGCGCGTCACGCCGGAGATGAAAGTCTGAATGAAAATCTACAATGACATCTGGGAAATTAGATAATTGAGTGTGCAGGTGCCCGCTTTCCGAAAATTCATCGACATAACTTAACTTACCATCACGCCATTTCCCCGTGGGGGTAGGCAGAGAGGATAGAGCACCATACTCTTCTGTCCTGACATACAACTTTCGCTTCGTCCACATTCGTACATCTTCGCATGCGCGCTTGGCGGTTGTTCAGGCTTCTAACAGGACCATCTTCCAGTGTCTGGTTAATCTGGTCATGCCACGTCTTCCGCGGTCGCCCTCTCTTTCTGGCGCCGTCAACACTTGCATCGTATATCTTTCTTACCATTCTTTCCTCATTCATTCGCTCAACATGCCCAAACCACCTGAGCGACCCTATTTTTATTCTCTGTATTATGCTACGATCAGCTTTACATTCATTCCTAATATCTTCATTCTTTACTCTATCATACATGGATTTGCCACACATACGTCTAAGGGACCTCATCTCCACTGCATTCAATCTACTTTCGTTCCTCTTCTGCCAGCTCCAAATTCATCGACAACAATCTTAATTTCGAATAATTTTCTATCCAATAGTTGATCTCATTCCTTTGTCAAAAATTGGTATGATTTCTAAAATTGTTATATTAATTTTGGGAAGACTTCGGTGGCTGGGTCATGTGGAGAGAATGTCCGAGCATCAAGCACCAAAGTCCCTGCTGAACTCAAGGCCGATAGGGCCAAGGAACTTAGGAAGGCCAAAATTAAGATGAAGCGACAACGTCCTCAAAGACATCTCTGCCTTGGAGCTCCTGAACTGGAGAGAGCTGGCTCTAGACCGAGATGAGTGGAGGAAGACTCTTGAGGAGGCCAAGACCCACCAGGGGTTGTAGAGCCAATATTGATGATGATCATATATTATTTAAAAAAAATATTAAATTTCTTTTTCATATTTCAGTTTAATGAAAATTAAAACTTACACGTGCATTAATTACTATATCGCATAAGTTTGTCTTTGGTATTAATCATTAATCAAAATATATAATTCACCATGCAACAATGTCCGTCACTAACGCTACCAAATGGCTTAAATAATAATGAGGTGTACAATATAATAATGAGGTATAAGAAGCATAAAATGGGTAATTCTCGTCGTAATAATTTCAAGACGCTACGCTACTCTAGATAGTGCTGTTCTCACAGCCTTAACTGGCGGCCGAGTTGTATAGGTACATATAATAAAAGTACGTCATTTCTGACGGGTAGTTTTGAATAATTATGAATGAAAACACAATTTTGTTTTTTTTTTCTACTGTGATTTGACGAGTTTAGCATCATTTATGGTTTTTGTATTTAGTTTTTTAGAAATTAAATTTTAATAAAAATCATTATTGAGTTCTGCAGTTTAAGTGTTCTTTTAAATGTGACAGCTGTTTCGGCTTGTAACGCCATTATTAAACAGTGGATACATAACGTATAATCGACTTATTTATAAGGTTAAAGTTACTCCTTCCCCTACGGCTAATTAGATGTTTTCGGTGAAGTCCCATAGTCACCACGAAATCATTTTGCTTCTTTTGAAGAACTCAATAAATAAATTTTAATTTGATTCTTCTTCTTCATGTGCCCTGTCGGGTCCCCCCGATCACCTGGGAGAAAGTTTCCCTGTCCAGGGCAGTGCGGAACAGCTCTTCTACGCTTCTTATCCCGGTCCACTCTCGGATGTTTCCAAGTCAGGAATGCCGCCTCCTTCCGACCCCTCTGCGACCCTCAATCTTCCCCTTCGTGACGAGCTGAAGGATGCAGTACTTTTCGCCTCTCATTATATGACCAAAATATGAAATTTTACGGAGCTTTACTATGTTGAGTTACTGTCTGTTTGTGTTTGCTCTACGTAAAACTTCTTTATGTCTAGTCATGTCAGTCCTGAACATTTTACGATATATCCACATTTCGAACGCCTCTAGACGATTTAGAGTAGTCACCTTCAGCGTCCATGCTTCAACACCGTGAAGTAGAAGTGACCATACATAGCTTCTGAGCTTCAAGTTTAAGTCGTCATTACAGAGTAGACTTTTCATCTTATTAAAAGGTGCAATGCGATTTAATTTGATACCTTTCAAAATAAAAATGTGATACAAAATGCTAGAGAAGCTATGATTTCGCTCGCATCGTCAGAAAAATAAACTATGTTATTCGGTTTAGCTTCGCTTGCACTGTATGTAAACTATATACTAACTAGACACTAATTTATCTGCTACAAATTTACAGTTGTCTGCCGGACTTATCAGGAAACGTGAATACATTCCACAAGCGAGACAACATTATCTTAATGAGTTTGTTTTTTACATTAGAGACTCACGACTTCGAAAATTTTTTAATTCTTTCATCAAATGTTTTATTTTTGCTTTTTATTTTTTATATAAAGAGTGATAAATTACGAAACATTTTAATTTAAAGAATAGAGTTAAATTTAATGGTGTTTAGTGAGTTTGTACGTTTGATTAATTAATCAATAATTAATAAATACTGTATTAAATTCCAGCGTTTTCTTTAATTCGTCACGCATCCATGACACGTGACACTAGGTTGTGTCCGTTTTTCATATGAGAATATCAGAAGAAGATTTAACAATAAAAACATTGAAACTGTATAAATAACATGTTAAGTAAATTAAAGACCAAATTTAATATAATATTATTTCTACCTACTTATTTTTAAGTGGCGCTATCCTGATTCAAAGCATTAGCTTAGTTATTTAACAGCGGGGCTATTAAAAAATAATATATTTACAATCAGCATCTATTTATAATTATAATAAAATTTTAAATGCCGAAATATTTTATTTAGGTACGACTTGTAACCAATCTGCTTTACCGCTACCGCAGTTATGAACGAGGAAAGGATGGTTAAGAAAATATATGAGGCGAGTGTTGAAGGCAACAGGAATAGAGGGCGACCGCGAATGACCTGGCACGATCAGGTACTACAAGTATTTGAGGATGGCCCTGTTAAAAGCCGCAGCAACCGTAGAACTTGTATGAGAAGATGTATGAATGTAGCCGAAGCAAAAGTGGTGTGCCAGGATAGAAGAGTGTGGCGCTCAATCCTCTCTGCCTACCCCTGCCGGGGAAACGGCATGATGGTTAGTTGGCTAGTTAGCTAGCTACCGCAGTTTATGAGCGAAAAAAAGTCAATTGTAGATGAAAATTCTACAACTATTTATAGCAATCATGGTTGTTTTTTTGTTGTGTCATATGTCAGTGAACTTTTTCAGTGCACTGAAGTAAAATATATGAGCTATCCTCGGCTCTACCCAACCGAGTTCCTCCAGGGTATGCTTGGCTACAATAGTCTAGAGACTAGAAGGAATGTGTATTTGATTACACATTTTTATCCATTGTTGCGCGCTATGATCGATAATCCTGAAATTATGCAGAGCACTGGTTTGTATGTTCCTGATAATTACATTAGACATCGTCAGCATAGATTGTTTCACATTCCAATATACAGGACCAACCTGCCGATGGTTATGCCTGTTGGAAGAGCCACAGCTCTGCTGAACAAAATCGCTTTGGGTATTGATATATTCCATGTGTCTGAGGGGGTAGTCCGAAGCAGGATTCTCCTACACCTTTGATATAAATGAATTTATACACGTTTGATATTTTGTTGTTTGTATATTTTCTCACTTGTTGATAATATTTACGAATTAAACAGATGTTTGTAATGTAAATGTTATGTTAAAAATAAGTAAATTGAATTGAAAAATTGAAAAAATATTTAAAGAAAAAGATATGGAAATTAAATATTTATCTGGCAGAATAATATGTAATTTCAAAATCTGTTTAATATGTTAATTATTGTGACTTATATCGAGATATACCTCTTATTTCGGTTTCTTATACTCAGGAAAAAGTTATGCTTCTAGTTCTCACTGCACGCCCTCGCTACAAGGTGAGTCTTCTTCATTCTCCTCTGTCTTGCGCTGCATAATATACTGTAACAAAATGGCAAAATAAATAACTTACAGACTCCCTCGTATCCTAAATCCTAAACACTAGAAAGGAAAATAATCTTCTCGAGAGTTCGAAAAAACAGCGTTTGGGTATAAATACCGGAACTACGCAGCGACGCGGGAGTTTGTTTTGACAGATCGTTCAGTGCGAAGTAACTCGCGAGACGACGGCCAGGTGTGCCCAGTCGTGAATTTGCCAAGCGTCAGATATCGAGCGAAACAAGAAAACGAGTTCTTACCTAAGTGGCGAAATAATTAAATGCGACCAAATTTATTATATTACCTACTTATTTCAAGCGAGAATTTGGAACGTTCTAGTGGATGTTCTACGAGAAATAAGTAAAGTTTTTCCAGTGGTAATTCTTCTTCTTTCTTAGCCTTTTCCCCTCCACTGTTGGACGTAGGCCTCTTCCATTATTTTCCACTCATCTCTGTTTCTCCCCCTTCGCATCCAGGTTCTTCCTGCTTGCTGGACTATGTCATTAGACCACCTTTTGGGAGGTCTTCCGACGCTTCTCTTTTTCATCCAAGGCCTCCACTTTAGAATTCTGTGTCCCCATCTAGGGTCCTTCTGTCGAGCCACATGTCCAGCCTACTGCCATTTTAATTTCGCAATGCGGTTCACAATGTGTTTCCAGTGATAAAAAAGAGTTCATATACGAGAGATATATTGCGAAATATTGTAATTTAAACAATAGTATTAAGTTAAGTTTGCGTTAAGTGACTTTGTCCATTTAATAATTAATTAATCACGATATTTTTGAGGCCCAATTGCAGAAGTGAAACACATTACAAAACATCCAGGCTTGAGTAATCACATAGATAATTGTAACCTCGCCTGGAATCGAACCCGGAACCCTCGGTTTGAGAGCCACTATATAGTAGTATGTTTAATAATCTTTATATAATAAGTATTATTACATTAAAATTATTAAACATTATATTATAATAATATAGTAATAAACTTAATATATTAATAATAATCGAGTAGCTTGTTGGTCTTGGTCGCGACCAGACCAGCGGGTTAGTCTTATTTTCATAGCACAAGCGTTTAGCTTAGTTTGAAAATCGTAAGAATATTGATGCGACACGTATTCCGTGTTCGCATCTCTATCAATATTTTCAATTTTCAATGATTCATCTCCCAATGTTAACTCCAAATCCATAGATAAGACAGACTGATGACGTAAGCGGTTGGTGTGAAGGAATGGATGGAAAATATATAATTCTCCATGCAACAATGTCCGTCACTAACGCTACCAGATGGCTGAAATAATAATGAGGTATAAGAAGCGTAAGAGGTGTAATTCTCTATTTAATTATGTTCATCTCTAGCGTTTCAAGACGCTATGCTAGTCACAGCATTAACTAGCGGCCGAGATATACATATAATAAAAGTACGTAATTTCTGAATAATTATGAATGAAAACACAAGTTTTGTTTTTTTTTCTACTATGATTTGATCTACCGGCAATGTTTCTGCTGCTAGCTCTGGTGCACCCTGTATATATTTTCAATTTTCAATGATTCATCTCCCGATGTTAACTCCAAATCCATAGATAATACAGATTGATGACGTATACGGTTGGTGTGTAGGAACGGACGGCCTCCGTGGTGTCTGCAGTCGTAGATTTCCCGGTCGGTAAAGAAGAAGAAGATGAAAGCAAGGTGCGGACCAGCTGTTCCAGCATCTGCGTGAGGTGGACACCAACACGGCGCCGATCGGCAGCGAGAATGACACACATCAATGCACGTCCCGTTAGCGCTCCCAATACGAGTGGCGTGTGTGAGCACAGCTCATTATTGAGCCACAAATCGCCTCTCGGGTAGCGCGGTATTCGTCAGCGCGGATATCACTTTACCCGAAAAAAGTTAATATTCGATTATAGTAATGACAATGGAAAAAGGGAACAAGTCAAGAACACAACCGTACTTGAATTTTGATAAAAGAAAAATTGTTCCTGGTGTAATAAAGGATCCTGATTACATAAATGAAGTCAAATTTTCCCGCTTGCTGGTTTGAAAGCAGTTATTTCAAGTTTAAAAAATGATTTTGACACTTCACGCTATAGATGCCCGTATAATCATTGAAAAGAGAACAAGAAACCATAGAAAATGAATGTTAAGTCTAGATGTTGTATCAGATAGGGAAAAGGCCAATTTTGTATTAAAAATGGATTCAAATTCGCAATGATATTTTCTTAGGTAATGTGGGGCATACATTATATTGCACGGGGCGCGGAGTAATGCAGGATCGTATGGTTGACATGTTGGATAATGAATGGGCCCACTTATGATAAACGTGATTTGTCAATTTCTATGAATAAAACAGCAAAAACATATATTTTATATATGGGCATCTATAGCGTGAAGTGTCAAAATTTATCATTTTTAAACTTGAAATAACTGCTTTTAAACGAACAAGCGGGAAAATTTGACTTTATTTATGTAATCAGGACCCTTTATTACACCAGAATCCGTATTTCTTTAATCAAAATTCAAGTACGGTTGTATTCTTGACTATAGCCTGCAAAAAATATCAAATTACGTTTTCTCCCTGAAGAATACATATGACTAACCAAATACGCCACAAATAACCACCAACCTGTGATATATTATTTATCCTCGAGGCAGTTGGGCCGTCCTTGTTTTTGCAGATGTCTTGAGAGTCTTTGATTCTTCCACGTCACAAATAACACGTGAAACTCGCGGAGAACAATATGATTCCAAAAAAATTTACGAATCTATTATTATGTCCGTTCGCACTGCGAAAAAATGCACACACTCCGTTAGAAGAAAGAAAAAACGAGAGCAATTGTTTCAATGTTTTTAAAATATGTTTTTGTGTTCTCGCGCCGCAAGCGGAGACCAACGACATCTAGCGTCGATTTTTTAACCTCACAGAAGCAGTGGCACTCTTGACCTATATTGGAAAATCAAATATGCCTTCAGGAAAGATATTACAGATGTTAAATATATTAATATAGATATTAGATCAATCATTATTTTGAGAGGCGTATTTATTTATTATGTCGCCTAACCACGTTGCATTGTGTAGTCATCACTTAAGCCAGCTCGATAAGCCCTGAGTCGCCCTGTAAAGACTTTTTAATTTTTTTTTTATTAGAGACACTAACGGGATAGCGGGTACATGATACCAGGCGCGTGCAGTGGGAACATTGAAGCATGACTTTTTGCGAACGTATATTTTGGAAAAAAAATAGAAATCAAATATTTATGCTACAGATTTTTATGATATATCAAAATATGAATACTGTGACAACAATTGTGATAGAAATATTAGGA
Organism: Agrypnia vestita; assembly: GCA_016648135.1. Taxonomy (NCBI): domain Eukaryota; kingdom Metazoa; phylum Arthropoda; class Insecta; order Trichoptera; family Phryganeidae; genus Agrypnia; species Agrypnia vestita. The sequence continues at coordinate 26,023 of JADDOH010001124.1, forward strand.
AATATATGTTATACCCCGATTTTTTTTCCAAATAATTGGTTGTGTAAAAGTCGTGCTGCGATGTTCCCACTGCACGCCCCTGCAAGATACTTATAATAAAACATTACAGTGAAGACTATGCCCATTATCCCAATTACAAGTGTTTTCGGCACGCTCTAGTAACATGTATTTTTGCATTTAAGTATATTTTACATGTACATTTATGTGTATTGTATATTTAGTGTTTGAATGTAGTGCGATTAGTATTTAATAAATAATGGATCCATAGGTTCAGGTCATCGTTTAGAAAATGGATGTACGCACGATGCTACCGCCGCCTCACCGTCGACCGCCAAAAAGATTTTATAAATATATACTAGGGCTTAGGGAAGACGCGAACCAATGTTCCGTCATTTTTGACGGATTACGGCTACTACTAGTACAACTAATAAAATAATAGTATCTTACTAATAAAATAAGTAACTTAATGGATGATAAGTATGTTCCAATTGTTGTTTGTCGCCGCGCCTTGGAGACAAAGAAACGGTTTTGTGTGGACGCCTCCCCGTCCCGCTCGCATTTCTACGAGTGTCGGCGGGGCGGTGAGTACGGCCACTTTAGCATTAAAAAATGCCCAAAATGGGTGGCGAAAGTGTAGGGCCGATATGGGAGCTACTGCAATATATTCAATATTCTCTCTTATAAATTTATAAGCCATGTAGCATACGATTTTTTTAATTATAACGCTCCATATGCTTATTATATTTTATCTTAGATATTTTTCAGGAAAAAATTGAAAATTATTTTCAAACTGATACATATTGAAATTGAAATTAAACCTTTTCCACTCATAATTTATGCAGGAATCTAGGTGCAAGTATATATTTTGTACTAAATCTATTTCACCCTGTATAAACTCAATTGCAATGTCCGGTAGACGCGTGCAGTCAGTACATTGAACTAAGTACGCAAAAATGAACATTGGAAAAAAGGCATAATTATTTTTTTTTTCATTTGTCTGGCATAATATTTTTTGAAATTAAAATCTGAATAACGTGATAATAAATTATGATGTAATATCATGAGACATTTCAATTTCGCATAAATTCTAGGTAAGCGCAGCTTATTTCAATGTACTGATTGTGCGTCGCTGCTTTTTAGCTTTTTATGGAGTTCAACGCCACGCAGTTTATATTATATTAGAATAAAAAAAACATGTAATGTCTTAGTAATTTTTCGGAATTTTTTAACCGTCTACTAGAGACAGGCCACATGTTAAAATAAGAAAATGGCACTGAAATTTTACATTTGAACAATTACGACCTTAGGTAACATAATTAAAAATTATTTTACAATAAACCATGTACGATTTTTTTACATTTATGGTTGCGCTTAAGACGAATCGGGTAATTGCCAGCATCGAAAATTAACTAAAATTAAATCGTGAGTTTTTTTTTAAAAGAGATATTGCTTAATATGTAAAAATATTATATAAGTACCTTAACATTTGAGTCACTTGAGTGTCTTCGGCACGTTGTAGTAATATGTATTTTTGCAACTAATTATATTTTACATGTACATTTATGTGTTTTGTATATTTAGTGTTTGAATGTAGTGCGATCATATAAGAATATGTAAATAAATAATTGATTTAATGGATCTACAGGTTCAGGTCTTATAAGTTACTATAATATTTCAACTTTTTGCAAAAAATAAATCAGAGATATTGAAAAAAAATGCAAACTGATATTGCATATCTTCATAACTGTTGGTATTAGGTCATGGTTGCGTAAACATTTTAGACTAACACAGGCAGGAATTTACCAGCCAAGTTTCTACTGCTTCTGGTACACCCGGTATAGCTAGAACCATTTAGCACGTATATAGCTAGAATGAAGAGGTTCTCAGCAGGATCCATGAAACCAGGCACATGATGAATACCATCTCGAAAAGGCGTGCAAAATGGATGGGGCACATTTTACGCCATGAAAATCTGCTCAAAACTATACTGGAGGGAATGGTAGAGAGAAAGATTGCCAGAGGGCGCCCTCGCCTTGAATATCTTGAGCAAGTGTGCCAAGATATGAATTGTGCCTCCCACACAGAGCTGAAGAGGATCGCCGGAGACCGAGCGGAATGGAGAAGGAGATGTGCTTTGCTGCAAACCAATCCCACGGATTGAAACCCAGGAAGGAATAGTTAGAAGTTAAAGATTAACTGTCATTGTAGAGTTCAGAGCGAGTCCTTGCCAATAGGACATTCTGAATTTAAGAAAAAATGGACAATGAAGTTCATAGAACTCTGGTCGATGTACGGACAAAATTTTTGGTACCATCTTTGCATAAAATATGTTTTTCTTGTCCGAAAAAAATATTCATAAATTTTGCTTAATGCAAATATCTAAGACTATTTATAAAGACACTCTTGTATAATATGCAGCAAGATTAAAATAATAATAATCTTGTTCAAAGTTTACCAGGCGTAATAATTCATTAAGGCCGGCGCCACACTACGCGGATATTCCGCCGCCCGTCGCTGGGGAGTTGTTTCCGTTTCCAAACTTTTCTTCATTCGGCCACCGTAAATATTTCGCTCGTTTTATTCACATCATTATCACCTTCAGTTAATTCTTTTTATCTTCATCAACTTGACAAAAATATCGGCCAAAAATTTCACATTTAAAAAAGTCACACTTCAATTTAAAATTTGAAGTGTGTAGTTTGTAGTGTGCACTTTAAAGTGTGTTGTTTAAAGAATGTAGTTTGAGGTGTGTGTATATTGCAGTGTGCAGTTCACTTACAAACGTGTGAAGTGTACGCTTCAGTATAATGTAGTAGTACTACATTGTAATACTTAGTACGGAGCGGACCATTCGCTAATGAGAATCATTCTAAGGAAAAACAGATGGTCTGAAATTAAAAAAAATTAACAGATTTAAATCGGCCCACCATAAAACAAAGACTAAAGCTTAACACAATGATTTTCATGTATAAAATATTAAATTATTCTTCTTCATGTGCCCTGTCGGGTTCCCCCGATTACCTGGGAGAAAGTTTCCCTGTCCAGGCTGTGCGGAACAGCTCTTCCACGCTTCTTATCCCGGTCCACTCTCGGATGTCTCCAAGCCAGGAATGCCGCCTCCTTCCGACCCCTCTGCGACCCTCAATCTTCCCCTTCGTGACGAGCTGAAGAGTGCGGTACTTTTCGCCTCTCATTATAAGACTAAAGTATGAAATTTTACGGAGTTTTACTATGTTGAGTAACTGTCTGTTTGTATTTGCTCTACGTAAAACTTCAACATTACTAGTCATGTCAGTCCAAGATATCCTTAACATTTTACGATGTATCTACATTTCGAACGCCTCTAGGCGATTTAGAGTAGTCACCTTCAGCGTCCATGCTCCAACACTGCAAAGTAGAGCTGACCATACATAGCATTTGATCAACCTCTGTCTGAGCTTCAAGTTTAAGTCGTCATTACAGAGTAGACTTTTCATCTTATTAAAAGATGCACGGGCTGTCTCTATTCTGCATTTGATTTCCGTATCAGGGTCCAGATTGTCAGTAATAATACTGCCCAAATATTTATTACAGATTTTTAAAACCATATTATTTTAATATTATATATAATTTATGAGAAATTTTACAATATATCTTGTTGTGGTCCCTGCTTTGAGGAGTTGGACACCTCTGGCCAGACTGCGATGCAGATTGTATCAGTTCGCGACTGGATCCATATGGACAATGAAAGTTGTGACGTAGGAGTGCACCTTGTATGTGTTTATTAGATATTAAAAGTCAATCCCTGCCCACTTGAGTGTATCTACTTGTACTGGTCTGCTTTGTCATCTTTACAAGCTTACCATAACACCGTTTCTCCTCTACTTACTTACTTACTAAGGCAGAGAGGATAGAGCGTCACACTCTTCTGTCCCGACATACAACTCTTGCCTCATCAACATTCATACATCTTCGCATGCAAGCTCGCCGGTTGTTGAGGCTCCTAACGGGACCATCTTCCAGTGTCTGGTTAATCTGGTCATGCCACGTATTCCGCGGTCGCCCTCTCTTTCTGGCGCCATCACCACTTCTATTTTATATAGAGTAGCTTGTTGGTCTTGTGGTTAGGACTCTCGCCTCGTGATCCAAAGCTCGCGGGTTCGAATCCGACTTCAGACCAGCAAGTTAGTCCTACTTTCATAGCACAAGCGTTTAGCTTAGTTTGATAATAGTGAGAATATTGAGGTGATATGTATTCCGTGTTCGCATCTCTATTTAAAAAAAATCTTTCTTACCATTCTTTCCTCATTCATTCGCTCAACATGCCTAAACCACCTGAGCGACCCTTTTTTAATTCTATTAATTATGCTAAGATCAGCTTTACATTCATTCCTAATATCCGCATCGTATACTTTATCATAAATAGATTTGCCACACATCTGTTTGAGGGATCTCATTTCTCCTCTACCCACTTATAATAGAAAGCCACGGTTTTACGCCATAAAATACAACTTTCGTTTATCAAATTCACGCGACTTTCATGCATAAAACTTGAGGACTTTAACATAACCTAACGTTTGTCAAAGTTCTCGTACATATTCGCATATTCTACATGTTTCCAGATCTTTCTAAAACATTCCGAAGCCATTGAAACTGTTCGAAACCCAACAATACGATATTAGGTACCTACCTATCCACAAGCAAGAACAAAAAAGTCCCTTCGGGCTCTGGCTACACTATTCTTTGATGTTATACTTCTTAGGCGCATTTAGAGTGAAGTTTTAGGATGCCACGAAATGCGCGCGCAACATGCAACTGAATTTGTCACACCAATCAAAAGATAAGATGGCGGTTTTTCGAGTGATGATTTAACCAATAGAAATTATTTTAAGTGATGACGTTTTTGAGTCGTTTGTAAATTGCATATGCTTCGGCCGCTGTTTTTGTTTATTTTCTATTTGACGAAGTAGTTTTCGTAATATAATTGTGTTCAAATTCATCATGTGTTGTGATGGTGATTTAATTACGTGATAACTGTTTAATTTTTATACAAGAAAAATGCGATTCGGTAATTGGGTAGTGTATTCAATGTGTATTTTAGATTTTTCATCCGTTAATGGAGAATTGTCATTGATGGAAATTCTAGTTCGTGTTGTATACCCTGAGTTGGAATGAGCATTCTGTCTAGCTATGTTCAACACGAAACTTGTTTTTTTTTAATGTATTTATTCATTTAATACACGGTACAACGTAGGTACCATTAAAAAATGAAACAAAAACATATAAAAATGTATAGTTTGATAGGTTATTAATAATATAAAAATGGACAAAACTATTCTATCAAAAAACAACTAATAATAAAATGATAAAAATATAAAGAAAAACAAAACATTAAGCGAATGCCATAATGTATAACAAATTTACAACAAAATAAAATAATAGCAATCAAATCAAATCTGAAACTAAAGAAGCAATAAAAAAACTAACCCATAAAAACCATACATTTTCGGGTTTCGTGTCTAACAGATGCGTCGGAGTATTTTCGTACGACTTACTGAGTTGTATGAAAAAACCATAAAAAATTTGAAAAATCCAAAATTATACCACAATTTGATAGATCTTCTTGATCGTCGCCACGGGTCTGCTTGCAAAGTTTCAGCTCGATTGGATCACGGGAAAAGGGTTAATCGATCCAAAGTATTTTCGTCAGACAAGCAAGCAATCAGACGCTACTAGTTAAAAGAAAGGGAGTAATTATAACAAAATAAAGTGAAATAATAGTAAACAGATTAAATATGAAAATCAATAAGCCAAAACAAAACAGATATAACATCAATAAATTATGGACGACCGAATTCATCCAGAAGAGATTTCTTGGAGCCGGCTAGTGTTTCCGAAAAAAAAGATAGGTAGCCATACTCGTTTCCTAACCTGTGGAGCCTTCTCATAGGTGAGTTATAAAGGTAATTTACGTTAACATTGTGTAGTGTTCCCGGAATAGATGTGTTAAAAAAAGCAACCCATAAAAACCAAGTTTCTTACTATACTCCCTTTTTTTGTAAAATTAACAACAATTAAAGACGAATTAAAACATATAACATAACACTAAACTTACAGTAATTCAATATATTTCTAAAATGTCAGATGTTTTGAGCTTTGAAAAGACACTTCATGCTTTGAAGATTAAATTCTAAAAACATTTGTCAGTCAATTTAGATTTTCGACATTCGTAGTGAAGTACCTATTATGCATACCGACGGAGTAATTCAAATTTAGAAAATATTCCGCGACGTTACCGGGCCGCCGTTGCTAATCAAACTTTTCTAATGATTCCAATTTGAAAAAACCAATAAAATTTCTAAAAATCCGAAATATACTAAATTATTAAATTTCTTTAACGAAAATTTGACAGATTCTCTTGATCGTCGTCACGAGTCTACTTGCCAAGTTTCAGCTCGATTGGGTCACGGGAAAAGGGTTAAAAATCGATCCAAAGTTTTTTCACCCGGCAAGCCGGCAAGCAAGCAAGCAGACGCCACGAGTTAATACAAAGGGAGTAAAAATAGTTAGTTAACTTCGTTAGATCTGAATTGTTGTAATAATTGTTACGAAAAAATATTTACCAAAATAACAATATAATAAACTGTAAAATTCAATTCCCAAACAACCCTATTCTTAACGTTTTTCTAATTATAAATAAAAAAAACCAACGTTGACAATCCCTTAATTATTCCCTAACAACCCCCCCCCCCACTATTTACTCCGCCTACTCTCCACCCCCTAGTTAACTATATAATGATAATTTAATTTAATGTACTTTGTATCCTCCTGAGGATGGGAACTTTGTTCCCGAAACTTGTAGAGGTGTCTATTCAAATAAAGAAAATAAATATTTATTGGTGTATACCAAGTCGTGTTTTATTTAATTATTTATTTATGATTTTATAAAATAATACGAAGTCAGCCATTTTCTCTCTATCGAATAATCTATTTAGTCTAATTAGAGACAATAGAAAATTATAATTAATGTCTATTATAATAAATTTTTCATCAAATATCGCACCTAAATCTCTTACAATTTTGACTCGTTTAACAGGAATGTCGTTTAATGTGTACTTATAATTGAGGGAGATATTTTTTTTTAAAAAGGAGTGAGCCTATCAGTAGTATGATGTGTAACATTTGACATCTCACAATTAATCATATCAATTGAGCAGCGACAGAAATAAACATCAATATTTAAAAAAGCTAATTCGTGTTCATTTATTCATTAGTAAATACAAGTAAAGAAAATGTACGTGCATTTATTTATTATTGAATATTGCCGCACCGTATATCTACATACGCATTTTGTTTAGAAATGTGTTTGGTCAATTATATGTTTTTATTTATTTTCATAGATGGCGGTAGTGTGTCGCCATACATATCGTATGAAATCTTGGAATAAATGTTTAAAAATAATCACATAAATCACATAAAATTTGAGAATGTAAATCATTAAGGATAATTATTGTTTACATTAATATAAAATAAAAATAAGTATTTATTGGATAGTTTCGAAGATATAAGCCAAAATATATCAAAGTTACAACATCAAAACGCTTGACACCAACCACGCAGCATATATACAAAATCAGAAGCTTTGGCTCTTGGAAGTGTGCGTCTTCGCTGTGATGGCACTTGCTGGACATTGATTTGTTTATAAACGATGATTTTTTCCGTCGTTGGTTAAATGAAATTGTGCGCGCTTCCCTGGCGTCTTATTTCCTGTTACGCATTTCCGTCCATTTTCAAGAAATCACTGCCACAGATTGCAGGAAAGCGAGAGGAAAGATGTTACACATCAAAAATGTGAGTACTTGGCATTTTTGAATATTCAAGTTTGTTTATATGCCAAAGTACAACTTACAACGCGCGTAGCTACATAAGTAATGCAACCATTTTTAACGTTTTTCTGTAAATTCTAAACATGGGTTTGCGTTCGTTAGTAAATTCGACAGATGTCACCTTGTATCCAGTTCACTTTAAATTAATTTTCAGGTTAATGTTTAACAAATTTCCGCTTTGAATTTTTTATCACAAGGTAACTGTAATGGTGTGTTGTCTGGCCGCAATACAATTAGCAAACTTGCCGAATTGAATAATGCAGCAACCCAAATTTCGGGCCGAGCTTAAGAGACCGTGAACTGCGCGGATCGCGCAGCCTCCGAAGCCGATCCGGTCTCGAGATGAAAAGTGAATTTTTTACAGAAGCGTGCGAATTTTTAGCGAAATTTTCACACAGCAGCCGCAGGCCGGGTTCACACGTGTTCATTTTCGCGGTTTCAATGTCAAATGAGTAGTCAGGTCACCTCCATTACATGGCACAGTAGTCTGATTGCTCTTCTTCTTCTTTTGGTGTCATGTCAGATCCCCCCAACGTTGACTATCACCCGAGAGAAAGCGTCCCTGTCCTGGGCAGTCATAGTGATGTCCTGGGGAGAATTACCCAGAGTGGTTTCCCCTTGCCTTCTCTGGAGGATTTTCTGTTGGGCCTTCCCCTTCAGCCCCTTATTTTCTGCCTTCCCTTAGCTGGGTGGATCCAGTTTTATGGCGCTGGAAACTCGCCATTCGTCCTCTCTCTACCTGCTACGATGATGGTAATGTCAGTGGTCACATTGCCCGGGGTTCGCGGGGCCTCAAAGACCACTCGTGGACGCTAGAGAGTTGGACTTGGTAGTAGTGTTGCCGGTGGTACTGCAACGTGGCGCATTACGACATTTTATAGGGGCATACTTTCCAGCAAAGCATGCTCCATCGTGCGCCAGCATGCGATTGCTCTCATCACAGTGTTATTATTATTTTTTCGCGCAGTCCAATTCTAGATATATTCCCCTTCCAATTAACTACACCCGCCCATACCCGCTCTCTTTCACCCAACCCCTACCACAGCTGACGTTCTATATTTTTCTTCCCTTAAGGCTTATATTTAAGGCATCGAAGTTCTCGCGGATATCCTCAATGCTGAAGCAGCTACGTTGGCTTCGCCTGCCGAAGCGGACAAGTTTCGAACTCTCTCTGATGGTGTACAAACGTCTTCAAAGAAAAGCACCACAATATTTGATCGACCTCTAATATCACTGGAAGACGGCACACACTGCGGTCAGTGAAGTGGGACCCACCACAGACCCAGGGCCGTTCTACGAGCAAAAGCTCCCGTATCGGCCCTACACTCTCGCCATCCAGTTTGGCATTGTTTTAATGCTAAAGCAGCTTCCTCGCTACACCGCTGATGATGCAAGCACTCTTGCGACGCGGCGAGGAAACTGCACTAACCACTTCACTGTCTCTGGGGTGCGTTACGAAAAACAATTTATTCAAAGAAAATAACAATACATAAAAACAAAATCACAAGTAAATAACAAAATATAAACAAAAGGCAGAGAAATACAAAGAAAAGAAAATAGAAAAGTATAAATATCAAACATCAGAAAATAACAAAGCATGAATATAAATAAAGAAAAATAAGATAAAATATAGAAGATACAACAAAATACATAAATACATTGTATGCAAAGGAAGAATAATATATAATGTGTGTGAAATATATGAATGAGTATTGAAAAATACATGGGTGACAGCTAATCATGAGAAATAATTACAAAAATTGCACCGTAGAGACAGTATCGAGTGCAAAATAGTCACTCCCCTGCGGGAAAAAAAAGAAAAAAAAAAAATACATCACAAACATACAAGGACTCGCCAGTCTACTAGCCAGGACTAGCAAGTCCCAAGTTAAAAAGTTTACTTCTGAACTCACCGTGACCCGAAACCATCTGCATCTCGAAGTGGTTCAACATTGGAGGACCGCTAGTTCCCCTTTCTCGAATCGATACTGTTGGATGGAAAGTGTATGTCCACCTTCCCTGTGTCGCAGTATCCCACTTTTCCTGCCAGACTCTAAGAGTCTCTCTCCTAAGCCCCGCGCATTGTTCCTTGAATGTTATGGTATCTGAGGGGCTAAAGGCGCGGCCATGATGCAGCACTTCTAAACCCTTCCTCAACGAGCAGCGGGCTGTCGTTTCCAGAACCAAAAGATCTGCAGGTAAGACCCCTGCCAGCACCGGAAGCGCCACACTGCGGTCAGCTAAATCGGAGGCACTCTGCAGGCTGGTAGTACCAAGGAGACCTGGAGCCACCAAGTTTGCGGAACGTGCTTTCAGCTGTGCGGGCCCAGCTATGTGGAGTCAGCTGCCTCCAGTGTTGCGATCTATGGAGAACCAGGAACTCTTCAAGAAGAGCCTAAAAACTCATTTTTTCGGGATGCCGCACCTGTAAAGCGCCCTTGAAGCGTCTCTTACACAAAAATGGCGCTTAAACATAAACGTAAACATTAATGCTTTCTTGGTTGTTTGTAATTCTATTTTGTTTGATGCGGCGTCTTCCTACGCTTCTTTTACCACTTATTGTCCCCTGGATGATGAGTTGGTTTAGACTGTATTGTGGTCCTCTCATAATATGTCCGAGATGCTCCAGCTTTCTTGTCTTGATAGTTCGCAGCACTTCTCGGTCTTTTGCCACACGCCAGAGGACTTCAGCATTCGTCACTCTATCCACCCAGGAAACTTTCAATATTCGTCTATAGAGCCACATCTCAAAAGCCATGACTTTGCTGATTAGTGTTCATGCCTCCAACATACAAGAACTTTCTAAGACGTTAGTATTAATAAGCAGCTTTTTACATGACACATCTGCCAGACAAGTTGCGCGTATTGTAAAGATGATTAGTTTTGCAGAAAGCGACCAACCTACAAATTACTAAATATGAGTTATATACGGTTTTGGACAGCTCATTACGATATCTGTATATGCTGAAATCGTCCAAGGTCCAAGTGATAGAGTTTTATTGTAAATTCAGTGTTTTTCTAACTCAAATCATGGCCATACAGTTAAATCAATTAATCTAAATATATACATAAAAAGAAACCCGTGTTTCCATACCCGCCAAGTTTTATCCACAACCAGCCACAACCATCCACTGGTGGTTATGGTGGTGGATAGCCCTTGGTGTCACATCAAAAATATGCGAGTTTGGTGGGGGTGGCTGTGCGTGGGTGGGAGTGGGTGACGAAAATGTGCTTTCTAGCACATTTTTTTGTTATGGGAAGGCCGCAAATGCTTCAGATTGTTTCAAAATAGGCGAGCCGACTGTGTCGGTGAGTCTAGAAGGCTCCGGAAAAACCTGCTCTAGAAAGTTCTGGAAGGAGAAGGTTCTAGAAAATTACGGAAAGTTCTATAAGGTTCTAAACTGAGTGGGGGAATGTATCGGTGTGTCTAGGAGGTTCCTGTACATTCGATAAATTTCTTGAAATTTCTGGAAGGCGAATGTTTTAGAAGGTTCGCGGAAGTTCTATGACGATCCACAGCTAGTTAATTCATGAAATATCCAAGTGGTTTGGAATGTTTTCTGTGGCTTCAAATTTATAAATCATTGGCAAACAAAAATATTAATTAAAAACATCCATGTGGTATGGACGCCTTATGCACCTTTTTAATTCTACTGATACAAGACGACGATAACTTTGTAGAAAACATTCAAGTGGGTTAAACGTTTTCTACGCCTCAGATAGTAGGTACTGTTTGTAGAAAGAATCAGACATTTTGTAGAAAGAATCCAACCTGTAATACGCGTCATATCTTCGTAAATAATTAAAAAAAAAATATAATTACACTAGCTGTGCCCGCGCGGCTTCGCACGCGTAGATTTTTAGAACACTGGATCGTCATAGAACTTTCGCGAACCTTCTAGAACATTCTCCTTTCAGAACTTTCAAGAGATTCGAATGTACAGGAACCTTCTAGACACACCGACACATTCCGCCACTCAGTTTAGATCCTTATAGAACTTTCGGGAATTTTGTACAACTTTCTCCTTCAAGAACTTTCGAGAGCAAGTTTTTTCGGAACCTTCTAGACTCACCGACACAGTCAGTGCACCTATTTTGAAATAATCTGAAGCATTTGCGGCCTTCCCATAACAAAACAATGTGCTAGAAAGCACATTTTCATCACCCACTCTCACCCACGCACAGCCACCCCTACCAAACTCGCATATTTCCGTTGTGACACCAAGGGCCATCCACAACCATAACCACCGGCGGGTGGTTGTGGCTGGATGTGGAGAAAACTTGGTGGATAGGGAAACACGGGTTTCTTTATACATATATATATATATTTATATTGATTAAAAAAAATTAGAAACTTGTCAAAAAAATATTCAATAACGAATTAATTATCGACGTATTAGGTTTTTGTAGATTCAAATTTTTGGAAGACATCTTCAAGTTTGTGTTTACTGGGGTATTATGCCGTGTTGTTACGACCTTTCGGGCCGACGTTTCGGATCCCATTGCAGGGTCCATCATCAGGGCTAATGTGTTGTCTTGAATGTTGGTGTTGTGGTTAAGTATCGGCTTGCAATACCGTGCCGAAGTCATGATGTGTTTGTATTGTGTTGTATATATGATTCATCTGTTGTCTGATCACTATCTCTGCGGAGTCTGCAACGAGAATGACTTTGAAGCGCCGGATACCAAGATGTTTCTAATTTGAGACCATCATCTCTATTAATGTTTATCGGATGCTTGTAGATTTCTAGTGCTTCCTTGATAAGACGCGCATGGTGACTCTTAGGCTTTCCAAGGATTTTCGGTTCGAATGCAAAATGATGGCCGGTATCCAGAAAATGTTCAGCCAGTGCTGATTTTTCTGGATGACCGAGTTTGCATGACCGTTTGTGCTCGTTGACCCTTTTGGAAATGGTACGCGCCGTTTGCCCCACGTATACTTTATCGCAGTCTTGACAATCGAGTCTATACACACCGTCCGTTTCTAAGCGATCTCGATCCTTTGCTGATCTCAACATATCTTTAATTTTGAAGTTGGCACCAAAAACTGTCTTAATGTCTCTTTTCTTGAGAGCTCTGGCAATTCTGTCTGTAACGCTTTGGACAAAAGGCAGAAAGGCGATGCCTTTGCACTCAGGTTCTGTATGTTTTTCAGGGCGAACAGACCTCGTACTTATGACGCGTTGTATCTGTCGCTTCTGGTAACCATTGCCTTCCAGTGCGTCGCTGAGTGTTATCATTTCCTCCTGTAGATATTCATCTTGGCATATCCTTTTGGCCCTCGTGGCCAAAGTGTTGATGAGACCTCTTTTTGAGCAGGATGATGGTGGGAGTTCGCATGTAGATAACGGTTGGTATGTGTAGGCTTCCTATAAACTCTGTGTCCGAAACTCCCATCGGCTTTCTTTTTTATTTCAACATCAAGAAAAGGCAGCACGTTGTCTTTCTCTATCTCCATGGTGAACTTCAGGTTCTTATGTAGTGAATTAAGGTGTCCCAAAAAATCACCTAGTTTGTCTTCACCATGCGGCCAGATTGCAAACACGTCATGGAGATACGTCGATGACGTGTTTCCAATTCTCAATGTTTTTTGGGTTGTTTGCTTTCTGCATACAACGTCAATTTAATAATGGCTAATTTTACTTGGATCATTTCTTAGACATTGCGATCGCCGAAATTCTGCGTCACGATTAACATAAGAAAAATGTTTGTACTCTCAAAAGACGCGGTAGTGTGTGTGATAATACACCGCATAACACCGCGATATCAAAACACACTCGGACCAGGCCGTCATTTGTTATGTGTGTCAGATGTAACAGTTTATAATTCTACAATTATATTTCAGATGATCGTATCATAATTGGTTACCCACACGCGCGCGCACTCTCGTATTATACACATTAATTATACGGTGAAGTGACTCAACGTGAGTGGAGCCCCTTGCAGAAGGCCTATTCTGTTACTTATTAATATGCTTTTAAAGAGCCATCGTGACGTTGGTTGTGCCAACTTCTTTATTATTGAACTGGTGACGTCGATGTTGAATTTATTGACATCGACATTGCTTATCATGTTTTTTTATTTTTATTTTATTTATTAGAGACACTAACAGGATAATAGCTACATGATACTCTAATAATAAAACGTCATAAATGAATACTATGCCCCTTATCCCAGTTACAAGTGTCTTCGGCACGCTTTAGTAACATGTATTTTTGCATTTAAGTATATTTTATAAGTGTATTTGGTGTTTGAATGGAGTGCGATTAGTATTTAATAAATAATAGATCTATAGGTTCAGGTCATCGTTTAGAAAAGTTTTTGAACGAAGATAAGGTATCTGCAAGCATCAATGTTAGGGTCAGCACAATACATATTATATGTGCGACACAACCTTGTGATGGGAGAAAAGTAACCAACATTATTGGTGTGCTGGCTTGTTCTAAAGAACTCCGGGTTTCTTATACGGGGTTTAACATGCAAATTTATATCAGATAGTGACAGAGAATCAATAGCTCCGCTGAGAATTTTGTGTAGCACAACGAGATCGGATACTTTCCGTCGGGACTCAAGTTTGTGCATCATAAAAAGGGCAAGTCGATCTTCGTAGCTGTGAAAGTTATTGTGTTGACCAGCTTTGTATGACAAAATACGTAGAAACTTTTTCTGCACTCTCTCGATTCTCGTAACATATGTTGTGTAATAAGGTGACCAAATAACTGACGAATATTCCAACGTATTAGTGATGTATAGAGAATTTTTAGACTTTGAGGATTTTTAAAGTCGTGAGTAATTCTGGTGATAAATCCCAACATTGTATATGCCTTGTTTGTGATATTATCAAAGTGGTTTCTAAAAGTGAGTTTAGAATCTAGCGTGACGTATGTTTAGAATCTAGCATGTTGGCTCTCATTATATTGCAGTCTTTCCCTGCATTGTGCAACAATTTGGCTATCAATTTCATGTTTTTTGATATATATTGATTTAAATATGTGGACAAGTTGATGTTTTCATAATATTCGTTCCAGCCCCGGGAAAAGAAACTGATCAATGTCTACGACTCTTAAATTTCTTCCCGGTTCCCGGCCGGAACCCACCCATACTTTTATCGTGCGAAACAAGGAATTAATACACGAAATGAATTTATAATTTAAGCGACAAAGAGGAAAATTCTTTGAAAAAATAGCGATCAAAAAGCAATAAAAATATAAAATTACAGACACGAAGCTACGTATTACCGCTTTGAAAGATATAATGAGAATGCGCTGCTTTTCTAAGAATTTTCCCTTTTATATCTTCTGGTTTGGATCTTCTGGGGTATTATGCCGTATATTCCGACCTTTCTGGCTGACGTTTCGGATCCCATTGTAGGGTCCATCATCAGGGATGATGTGTTCAACACACCAGCCCTGATGTTTTTTTTTGCCGGTGGTTAATTTGAATTATTATTAAATCTCTTAGTAAAAAAAGAACAATGGTGTATTATTATACCTTGTTGAATTATTCGTATTCGCCAAATAGTGGGCTCGATATTCTTATTCGTATTCGTGAAAGTAGTATTCACAACATAACAGAATACTCCTTGAGGCGGTAGCTGCTCGCGCTGGTGTCTTCGTGGATTTATGAGGTCAGCCGAAAAGAAAGTAGAATGGACAGGAGATGCCGATGTGAAATGCAAATATAATACTCGGCGTACAGTGATGAGATCAACGCGTAATAAAACGTAAAAAAACCCGATGAAATTAGACAATTAAACAGACGCCGTTACGTTATTTTATTGCGGACTTCGCGCGTCTATAAATTTAATTATTTTCGAAGACATTTTTGTAAGCTAGATGAAAAACTCATCAAATGGACATAAATATATACTCCAATATGGAATAATAGGGTGGGGTGGAACTTATAATAGTGTAATAGATCGAATTAAAGTAATTCAGAGAATAATTATAAAAGGCATACTTAAAAAAAATCAACATTCCCCACACAAACACTATTCAAAATGTTTCCAGTCCCAAAGGTGGAATCTATATACAAAAGAGTATCAATTATGCAACTTATCAAAGAAAACTATCAGGCAAATTTCGAAAAAAACACAACACAACAAGATTAAGAGACAATTTTAAAATCCCAAAATGCAATACAAAAAAATACCAACAAGGTTTCATATACTCAGGCATGAAATTTTTTAACAACCTCCCAATCGAAATGAAAAAGATAGAGGATACAGAACAATTGAAGAGCAAATTGAAAGAACATCTCTATGAACTGAACTAGACACCATTACCTTCAAAGTGAAAAACGTTCACTCTACTACTTCATCCTAGATATATAATATAATATAAAATAGTAAAATGTAAGTAATTAAATGTAAATTAATAGTTCCTTGTCCGAGCACAAGAGCAATGCTCTTAAATGGAGATGAACTATGAATAACACAATTGTGTAGTAAATATTATATTGAACAATAAAACCACGAAAAAAAAATAGAATTGGAGTTGATATTAAACAAATTGTTCATGACGATCAATGGATTCAATATAACATTCGTACAATCCCAGAGGCGCCGACAGCACAAGACTTGAAAAGAAAAAGAAAAACAATTTGCCTTAATTGGCCATAAAATATTCGATAGTCTGCCGAAAACTATGCACTACTTAAAAAAAAATATTTTAAAAATACAGGAAATATAAAGGACACCTTAAAAAGTAAAGAAACTTGTTCTGAAATTGCATGGTCAAAACTAGCATGCTCTAACAACTGAACACACTTGCTCGTTATTAGCATGCTTATTTTAAGCATGCACATGAATAAGCATACTCAAAGCTAACAATCAAACACACATTTAAAAAAATATTTATTAGAGACGCTAACAAGATAATAGGTACATGATACTCTAATAATAAAACATTATAAATGAAGACTATGCCCATTATCCCAATTACAGGTGTTTTCGGCGCGCCCTAGTAACATGTATTTTTGCATTTAAGCATATTTTACATGTACATTTATGTGTATTGTGTATTTAGTGTTTAAATGTAGTGCGATTAGTATTTAATAAATAATTTATGCTTATTACCGTCATGTTCTTGTCATATAATAGAGACGCTCTTGTTCAAAATGAAATCTTTGCAAACTGAAACAGGAAATTCAAGTAAACCCATTAGTCAAAATAGTTCCGTTACCATCCGCACATTTTTGATTTTAGTTTTTATAATTTTTATTGTAAGATTTGAATCATTCACGTCTTTTAATAAAGTTTAATAAACATTATATCTTTCTATATTATTTTTACATAGCGGTGACCGAGTATTCCACAGACATTCGTGATTCCTATAATAAGTCACGAATAGTAATGTTTTGTCGTCTCCCCAACGCGCCATATTTGTTTCATCTGTCGCGGACTGAGAAGATGGCATTGATAATCGATACTAGCCGCGAATGACATTGGCATGCTCATAAGCAAGTCTGTTCACACATGCTCAAAAGATACCCCTTCTCATGGTGAATGCTCATAATCAACCGGGGGTTGATTTTTGAGTTGCTAGTAATGAGCATGCTTATTACTAGCAATGTGCGTACACACATGCTACTAAACAGCAATGGCTCAAGAAGCTTAATACTGCGCATGATCACGTGCCACTAATGAGCATGGCTATCAATATCTTAATAGAAATATGTCTAGCAGCAAGACTAGCAGTACATAATGGTGTTATATAGAACATTGTGTTAAATTAGCTCGAAGATGTCATCGATGGAAAGGTGTTTAAGTCTATTTTTGGGAGAGAATTGACAGTGTGTTGTATTTTGTTATTGAATATTTTGAAGTGTAATTAGGACTGTAATTTTTGGTTTATTTTCTAAGGAGGCTAGGTGAAAATTTTCGCGTTTCTTATCGTATGTGTCAATCGCATTACTTAAACTTTTTTTTGAGTCGAATCTATACCTATAAAACTCAATGTCTGTCTGTCTGTCTGTTCTCTATACAAATCCACACCGTTTGTCCGATTCGATTCAAATTTTGCATTTTTATGCTTTGGGACTCGGCGAGTAACAGGCGATATTTCCCCCCTAATCTTATACCCCTTCCCCTCCCCCTGACGTATTTTTGATGCAAATCTGTACCATTTGACCGATCGGACTCAAAATTTGGAAACTAATTCTTTAGGACTCGGCGGGTAACATATGCGACATTTCCCCCCTATTATTTTAACCCTTCCCCTCCGCTGATATATTTTCGATGCAAATCTAGACCGTTCGAATCTAACTTTTGTTTACCCTCACAAATTTATTTTATGAACAGCCAGTATCTCATAAAAATCACGTCCATGGACACAGGTATTCGGTGTATTAATATTTAGAGGTTCTTGTTGATTATACTTATTCAATTAACCTAAAGAATTCTTTAAGAAGACACCTGCGTTAGAGACGGCAATACACAAAAAGTGGAACGGGCATAGGTCGTGTAAGAAGGTCGAGGGCATCACCAGCAACCATGAATGACATGGCGTAACTAAATTGAAGAAATTCTTAAAGAAAGCGATGTCCAAAGGCCTGAAGCATGTTCACAGATCCCAATTTCAGAGATTTATTATCTTTCATTGTAAGCTAAGATGCTCAGACGTAATAATCAGAGTGTGTAATGCTTACGCACTATTAATGTGAAAGTTTCAAGCATTAGAATGTAAAAATGTTATTACAGCACACTCCCAATTATCCGGAATATGACTAACCGGGATGTGGATTATCCGCGACGAATTTCCAAAGTTAAATTATTAAAGAACACATTCTTATTGTGAAGTTGCAATTTTTTCAGAACAGGGTTGTGCGAAACTTAGAACCAAATTTATTAATCAATCAAAATCCGATAGAAGGAAAATTGCTGATCTCGTATTACTGTATAAAATCGTAAATAATTATTACAACAGTTCAGAACTAACGCAGCTAATTTTTTATCACATCCCTTCCAGGAGCACTAGACAAAGTATATCGTTTCATTGTGACAATGTTAGTGTAAATTATCTCTATAGCTCACCTATTAGAAGGCTCCATAGGTTAGGAAACGAGTATGGCTACCTATCGGATGTTTTTTCGGAAACGCTAGCCGCCTACAAGAAAGCTCTTCTGGACGAATTCGGTCGTTTATAATTGGTTATTGATGTCATGTCTATCTCTTGTTTTTAGATTTTTGAATTTTACATTTCATTTTATTTTACTGTCATTTTTATTGCTTCTTGATTTTTAGATTGGATTTGTTTACAATTATTTCATTTTGTTGTAATGTTGTTGCTTCTTGAATTTCAGACATAATTATTTTAATTTGTTGTAGTTTTATTGATTGTTGACATTCATATTTGATTTGATGTAATTTTGTTATACTTTATGTTAAGTAATGTTTTATTTTTCTTTATATATCACTTTATTAATTGTTTTTGATAGAATTATACCTTATCTCCTTTTTTTATTATTACCTGTCAATCTAAACATGTTTATATATATTGTTTCTTTAATGGTACGTTGTACCGTGTATTAATTAAATAAATAAATAAATAAATAAATAAAATCAAATCAACGAAAAAATATTTTGTCTGCTACCGGAATTCGAACCCAGATCTCCTATCTTTCCGGAAAGGGAAGGAAAGAACACTATTACACCATATCACCTTTCCGTTAATATATCGACCTTATCTGCAAGTCTGCTGATTAACATATGTTATCAATTTTCAGCAATCCACATTTTTAATACGATAGACACAAATTACTTTGTGTATCTGCCGCTAGAAGATGTCCTTACATTTATTTGGTTTTTTGCATGTCTTTCTGATTGATTAATAAATTTGGTTATTTTTTGCACTGTTCATAATGGCCGAATACGTGTTTAGAGTCGAAAACATCGGCTGTCTATATATACGCTTAAAGTCTCCTTCTTCTTCTCCTTCTTGTACTGGCTGAAGACTACTAGGGCCTGTTTGTGCAGAGTTTGCCATCTCTTGTGATGCGGACTCGCCATCTTTTGGGGGCTCTTCCAGGCATCCTTCTTACCTCTGGTTTCATATATAGAGCAAGGGAGTCCATTCTTTCCACAAGGTCTCACCAATACCTTCTCCTTTCGCTCTCTCCAATACCCTCCTTCTACACCTGACACCATCTTGGATGTCACACATTTTTCTGATCATGGTGTCTCTGTGCGTAGATTCTTGCCGGTTATTTTTCTTAGGATTTTCCTATATCTATTCCTCTCATATATGTATACATATAATAAGAAGAATATAATCGTTAACTACATAAATTCTTTGACTTCTTTCTGAGAAATATAGCTTAGAATCCAATTATCTCAAAATGTTAATTTTTGACATGTCATTGTTTATTTCTATTTAAATTAAATATAAAATTTTGGTTAGACTGTGCCCGTCTCACTAGAAATATCTGTATTGAGACCAGCATAGTTTTCAATTATATACATAGATACAAAACATAGTAAGAATAAAGTAACATAATAAAAAATATATCATATATGAGGTTATAGTGTGTGTTTGGATAAGTGTGCCTATTTTATCTCTCCCCTTGTTTCGGATCCACTGTTTTATTTTGTATTTTATGTTAGGGTTGTAAATTGTGGTTAGCCCGGATTGTTTTAATTCGTCAAGCATGCAGTTAAGTAATTTGGGTCCAAAGTAGTTAAAGCACCTTTGTCCATACACGGTATGTAACCTGGGGATTTGTGGATTGAGTTTGAGCGTGCGGTAATTATTGTTTAAGTTGGTTTAAACTGTGTATTTTTGAGTCGCATACATTTGTTTTATATTGAATACATCGAATTTGAATAATCTAAGACAAGGGTGTGAATTATTCATATACAAATTGAAAAATTATGGTAAAGTTACTCATCCCTGTTTGACATTGAAAAACTACGGTATGAATGCCCCATTAATTCTGAAAACGCACCTTTTTAAAAATCATTTCCAAAAGTTCATTATTTAAATTTTTAAATACAAGTATATACATTCTTCTGTGTGTAGTTTTGTGGGATATTCTGCCGTATATATCTGACCTCTCTGACCGTATATATAAACTTGACATACACATGCATACAAGGCAGAATATCCCAGAAAACTACACGCAGAAGATTCTGAACGACCGTGAAAACCTGAAAACATTTTTAACTAGTGTATACAGTTTTTTGTAAAGCGCCCCAGAGGTGAAATTTTTACGAAAAGTAATTTTTTTTGTAAAATGAATAAATAAATAAAGTCTTTATTCACTGACTAAATAGAGTACAGTTTTAACTTATATAGTGAATGTAACTTTCATCTACTTTATTACAATAATAACTGAATTCAATTCGGTAGGTATAAATTCTTCAGCAACCAGTTTGTTGGTCAGGTTATCCTCTGGCATAGGCCTCCCCTAATTTCTTCCACTCATCTCTGTCGCATTCTCCATCCTTTTGGTAGGTCATATTCCCATCTCTTGATTTGACGTCCTTTTTGTCTTTTTCCATTTTATAGTATACCATCCCGTCTCATCTTTCGTCATCCGTCGTAACTTTTGTTGGTATTAGATGAATAAGCTCTCAGAGTGGAACATCTGTTCTAGTTATAATTTTCCAAATAATTCATAACCTTATTGATTCTCCTGAAATCACCTGCTTGCTAGCTTTCCACGTCCCATTCCGACCTACCAGACAGAAGTACCTCTTTCCCTTCCAACTTACCATACCAATAATAGGAAATCCTCTCCCATTCCACGCATATGCTCAGATTATAATTACCTCTTAAATTCAATAGATATTTTTAACACTGAATATGAAGAGTATCGTCATATGGTGAGGCAGATACTAGAAACTCGTCCCCCTTCCTGATCATGTATATTATATACATCACGAGCCCCTTTGTGTCTATGTTAAAGTTAAATTTGGAACAATCGGCTAAATGATGTTTTATCTGTCATTGTCAAATTGACTTATCTATGGTTATGTCCTATTTGTGTTATCCTTTAATTGTGGGAGACATTTAACTATTTTTTTTGTATTTCATCTTACCAAGCGATTGTGTCTCCCTGTGGGATGACCGAATAAAATAAAATTATTCTTTGGTCATTTAACATAACAGGCTTTTAAACAAGTGTATTTATTAAGACCATTGTACTTGAAAACAAAGAACTTTCTCTTGCGGTAGATTATTTCCTCCATTGCCGGTCATTACTTATTTTGCCGGGTTTCGTCCATGCACGTCGTGAGAAAGTCTACCGATTCGTAATACTTACGACGTTATTAGGTTAAAAGTATTCAGCACGTGTGAACCTACTGTGTTAGATATTTTTATGCGTTGTTAGTAATATTATACATCTGACTAGGGAAGTTACACGTTTATCTATAAGTAGTAGTAATTTAAATTTATGGATAAATAATTGTGTATTTGAGTGATTTTCCAGGTAGATTGTGGTGTGTTTTGTTCGGCGTCGTATTTCTTCATTTTTGATTTTATCTCGAAGGCTCACGCCGAGCATCTGCCTTTCAATAGCCCGCTGTGTATACTTTATTAATGAATAGGGATATATTGTTTTTGAGTAATTTTATGGATGAATTATGTTGTATTTGAGAGATTTTCTGGGTGGGTTATGGTGTTTTGAGTGATTTTATTTATGAATAGGGATAAATTATATTTGAGTAATTTTTTAGATGAATTATGGTGTATTTGAGTGATTTTCTGGGTGGATTGTGTTTGGAGTGATTTTATTAATGAATAGAGATAATGCATTTCAGTAATTTTATATATGAATGATGGTGTAAATATTTGAGTGATTTTCTGGGTGGATTTTGGTGTTTTGAGTGATTTTATGTATTTAACTCACATTATGTATCATTATTATAGTCAGCTTATATGAATGAAAGGAGTGTAATTAATACTGATGAATGAATAATGATTTTTTAGAAAAACAAAAATCCCGCATATTTTTTGATCAATCTTTGTAGATATTAAATTTATTTAAATGTAAAAGATAAGCATTAATTTTGAGACGAAATCGAGAGTTGTTTCTGTAGCGACCTGTAAATGCTAACTTACCTGGAAGCAAGCGAAATTCCAGAACGTATTTCCTACCTCGAATCTTCTGTAATAGACCGAGATCAGCTGGAAATATTTTGATACCTAAATGTAATACTAGCACAGCCCAACACCATTTCTCCTATCAAGGAGTATCATTCTTTAATGCTCTTCCCAATGAAATGAAGACGGAAAAAAATTATAGAAAATTCAAGACTAAATTGAAAAATCTTCTACAAAAAACCATCACAATAACGCAATGAAAAAATCTTATCAAAAACAATCTATATATACTTTTAAATGTTATTACAATACCTTTTTAATTATTAATTTTTATAACTTAATTTAATGTTTCCTTGTGTATATCTTATTTACTTAATCTAATGTCTTTCATTTTTGTATTCTTGTATTGTTTATATCTTACTTACTTACTTAATTTATTGTCTTAATTTTTATAACTTAATCTAATGTTTCTTTGTCTATGTCTTACTTATTTAATCTAATGTCTTACACTAACGATTTCATTAATAATATATATATATACATATATGACAATGCCCCCCACTTTTAAACACGAGAATAAATTCTCATTTAAAAGTGGGTAAGCGTGTAATATAAATGTGTATTAATTATATTATATTGAATACACTTTTAAATTTGTACATTTACCAAATAAATTTATTAAAAAATATATATATATTTAAAAAGGAAATGAATAATAATTAGAACACTTTAAAATAAATTAATATATATAATTCACGGGAAACGAAATATAAGCAAAAATTTAGTCCATTAAACTGTAATTAATTCTATTTTTTTGATTTTTATTTATTTTTAATTTAAAGACTATCGACAGGTCAGAATGACCCTAGTGGATAGTCATTTAGGACAAGGTGATTAGTACAGTTACAATTTACAGTATAACATTAATACATTATACAATATAAGTAAGTATAGTACAATATGCAATTACAAGATGAACGAAGTTCACAGCCTCCGCACGACATAATAGGCACGTAGGCTCCCAGGTCGACGAAGTCAAAAAATGTATACCCGCGTCTTTGTGGCAGTAAATTTTTTGTTTAGGTTGATTTCCGAATAGTCCGTCTCACACGCTAATGGTATATTCTAAGTCTAAGTATTCTTTTTTCGGGTATTATCCATTTTTATTATCACTTGCTCCCGGGGCATCTCTCCGGTGAGAAGTAAACTCTCACGCATTCCACGGACCGCAAGTCTTTCCTGAATCAGCGCAGTTTTGCCCCTCTGATGGTCGGCCGATTCCAAAGCCCAGACCCTCGATCACGTCCGTTTAACTTTCGCTGGTCGCGGCGCAGTGACAGCTATCAACGGGGTCGCGCGGCCGGACAGCCTTGCGTCACCCTGACCCGGATCCCGCCCACCGCGTGACCTCCTTGAAAGCCTCAAAGGCGCGCCGACTGACTTTCTTTCCGCACTCCGGCGAGGAGTTTCTCCTGAGTCACCTTACCTGGAACACCAGCCTCCGGTGATGTCAACCCGACTTGCTCAATGCAGTCTAAATTTCCTCTGCCGGAACTGTTATAGGAGCAGTCACTCTTGTGTCAGTTCCCCTCGGTAAAGAAAACTGTGAATTTAGTTTTCTTTGCCGAGAATTAGTGTCGCCAATGGTGGGCGATTCGCAGCCAATGGTGGCCACTGTGCGGCGTCTGATTGCTGCAAGGCCATGCTATGGTAGTTGCTTCGCGATAATTGACAGATACTGCGCAAATAGGTCTGATAGGTCTTAATGGCGGTTATCTATAATAATTTCGTTGTCTATCGGTCCGCAACTTGTTGGAATTACAATTTAAGTTATTTCGAGTGAGTAACAACGACCCTTGACAACGCAACCAGCGTTGTCAAGGGTCGTTGTTAATTACGCCCGTGATTTTTCACGGTTTAGATATAATTAAGACAAAGTATTTATTCAATATTTCTAACCGATTAATAAGTCAGAGCGGAGATTTGAAATTAATGTTTTGAACATGCTTTAAAATTTATTAATAGTTCAAGTTAATTTATCAGTCGTCAATTGTCAAATTAACACTCTTTGCCATCATATTAAAAAACGTAGTCCAATTTTCTTAAAATTCTGAACAATTTTTTTGATATTCTTGCACTAAATTTAAAGTAAGATCTATAAAATACAATTTTGTTCTTAATGCCATTGTTCTTTATGTCCTCAAATTATAAATATTCTGATTTTTATCATTTCCGAAATACGAAATTTTAACCTGAAAGACATGAATACGACAGTTAAATGTCATACATAATTATGTACTGCACGTGATTCCGTAATCTAAAATCTGCGACTTGATTCATTTCATTCACTACGATATAACATTTTTCTAACTAAAAGCGATAAATAGTTTAAAGAGAAAATGTAAATATTTCGCTAACATAGCTGTCATATTGCGACGAACTGACAACTGACAGCTGGGTTATGGCTGGTTGACCGTAACCAAAAAAAGATATGGCGAAATTTACAAACAATTTTGAAACACAAACATGCATATTGAAAATTAATAAACGTGCATAAATATTAAGTACATTATTTTTATAAGAGACCATTTTTATATTGCGTGTATAATATTTTTACACATTAAATATTATCTGCATGTTTTTAAAACAATTCATACTTTTCGCTACGTTATACGATTTCGCCATTTGTTTTTTTTAACTGGCAACAGAAATCATCCACTGACCGCATTTTTGGCATAATTAATATATGGATTGTAACCATTTTTGAAACAAATAAATTTTAAGATATATCATAGATGTCTCATAAAGACGAAATTATAGTTTATACGGGAAAGTAGGTATGTCTTTGGGTGTTCATAGGGTTTACGACCTATCGTACGGCTGGCTAAGTGATCACTTTACACTCTCCCTGGCGGTAAAAAAATATTCGGAAATAAATTTTAATAATTTGTGATTTTGTATTTTTAAATTAGTATATTTAGCACTTTTTTCCACTATTGATTGTTTTTGACCGCATCGGTTTCAGCCTATCACTGCCACCTTCACAGACTAGTACATTATTTTAGAGTGCTGTAAAATTATCGATTACGTGTAATTCTTTCTGATTCTATTATCTCGTGACACAGCATCCCTCTCTCGAAGACTGTTCCTCCCGAATCCCGAACATAAAATTAATTCTTTTTTTTTCAACATCCAACATAATATTTTTTTTTGTTTTCAGATTCACCGAAGATGTTCGGAGGCTACCGAATCACCCCCAAGTTCTGCCAGCCGTCGCGGCCTTCCAGAAGAGACACGGCCAACCCCCAGGACAGAAGAGGTCCGGCCCTGTGCATGTTCAACCACGAGTGCTCCCAGCGGAACGGAGAAGTCGTCGGAACCTGCATGGACGGCTTCCTCTTCGGGGCGTGCTGCCAGCTCTTCGGGACGCCGACCCTGAAGAAGGACACGGTGGACTCCGGAGTCGTGATGATGGCCAGCGACCCTAACATGAGGTATCCCGAACGGATGACTCCGGACAAGATTCACCTGGTCAGGGATGACATGGTGATCAGCGTGCCGCAAATAATGAACACGCTGAATGATAACGTGTCTAAAACTACAGAAAAAAACGCGGCAGCTACTGTCAAAGACGCCGTGTCTACCTTGAAGTATACTGACGACGCCACCAGGGATCCCGATGATGAACTGAATGAACAAATCATCGAAATCAGTAACCACTTCATCAAAAATCCGTCAACCCTTTCCGTCAGCATGGGCGTTCTGACGTCATCCACAGAAAAATACATAGATCTGACTTCCAGCGGAGTGGCGCAGATAGCCAGCTCTCTCTTGCAAGGGGTGCCGAACGACTCCGATATCATAACAGTTGGTGCAAATCCAGATCCTGGACTCTTCAGCCACAGCACAATTTCTCACGAAGAAGCGGACACGATCCTCGTCGATAAAAACGGATCGGAAGTTATGGATGTTTCAAGACCGAGTGATTTTTCAGCTCCGGAAGAAGGCGTCCACGTGTCCACGATGCAAACAAAGCCTTCTATGCCTCCGCAGCTTTCAACGAAATACGTGTCATCAACACCAGCGAACCGTTACACTCACAAACCCATGTACCAGCAACCTGGCTCCGTTGAACAATCGCTTTTCAACAAAAATGATACAGCAATGATGGACGAAGATAATGTAGAAGAAAAACAATCAACTATAGATATAAATCTATCAACGTCGACAAAATATTACACCAGAGTTTCAACAACGACTCAAGTAAACCGTTATCCAGAAAGACCACCGTACAAAAAGCCCGGATTCAGACCAAAGCCGACCAGAGAGCCGTCGAAAGACAAATTCGTTTTGGTGCAAACGGTTACAAGACCCCAACATCCCCTCAAAACGTCTGTGACCAGCGCAGACGCGAACCAGCAGATGGCCTCGATCGAGTCCATAATCGGCATGCTCAATGGCTCACTCGCGTCCGATTACGATAGTCAGACTCCATCTATGAAGGACGACAGCAATGACGCAGTGACCACCGTGCCTCAGACATCTGCGAAACCCCAGTATTCCAGCGGTTATCCAGTATACTTCGATCCTCATCACGAAGGCACTACTTTCAAATATCCAACAGGTGGTCACTTCATTACAACAACGGTGAACAAGCAAACAAGCACGTACAAACCTCCTTCAACAAGTTACGTGTATAACCCGACTATTACTAGGCGTCCAGGTTACGTAGCTTCTTCGACGATCTCCAATAAGTATGGTTCTTCCTCTGGTTTCTTCACGAGAAAGCCTACCGTTCACGATTCAACTACCAAATACCAGAATACTGAAGACAATAATATCAACAACTTTGTATCGTCAACTTTGTCTTACGACGAGTACTGGGGATCGCCTTCGACTCCTGCGAATCGTAAACCTCCTTCCACCAGCTACGTCTACAGTCCAACACCGACTAAGCGTCCCGAGTCCAACGTGCACCACGTAGTCGGACCATCTTATGACGTCTCCAGTGGAAACCTGGACACATTCTCGAGTGTGACGCCCACCGTGATAGTGCTGAGTGGCCTTGGCGAGTACGATAGCCAAACACCAAACCCGATCAAGTATCCTATACGCCAACCTGTACAATCGGAAGATTCTCCCGACGACAACTACGTGTCGATTCAGCCAAACCCGCAAAACAACAAAAAACCTGTACACCAGTTGACCATAAACAACATCATCACATCCAACAACATGATCAACTTAGCGCAACCTGGAAACTACCGACCAGCGCAGGTGTCCACGTCTGAAAGACCATCACCGACCGTGCTGATCACTCCAAAACCAAGTGTTTCAACTTCATCGTCCGCTGCCGACAATTCTCAACCAGGAAAGCCGCAAACGATAGTCGAGGAATCGTCAGAAAAGCCGGCTGCTTCCAAGAAACCCCCCACAACGTTCTTTGTATCGTCGACCCTCGCAAGGAGGCCCACCACGGTGCCCACGCCTTTGACAAACGTCCACTCATCTCCGACTGGCGGCATATTCGCTGTCCCGACCTCCTCGCCGCTGTACGTTCAGACGACCGAGAAGACCGAGGTGCAGACGTCTCCGGACGAGCTGATCAACTTCCCTCCGGTGAGGAACCCGAACCTGAACGCGACCGGGTCGAACCCGAGCGTCTTCAACAACGCCAACGTGACGGTGACCAGCGACCCCGTCCTGCAGGAGGTCGAGTTCACGACGCCGGCGTTCCCGCTCCAGGAAGACGAGGACCTCAGCGACAAGATGAGCCTGTTCGTCAACAAGATAGTCGGCAGTCTCCAGGGCACGTTCCAGGAGCTGCACGACATCGTCATCCTGGACAAGACGCCCAACACGACCATCACGCAGCAGGGGACCAAGAAGCCGAGCGCGCCCACCAAGAAGCCGGCGCCCGCGGCGACCAAGAAGCCGACGCCGGCGACGACGAAGAAGCCCGTGAGAACGGCGACGACGACCAAGAAGCCGAAAGCGACCAAGAAACCGGCCAGAGTCACGACCACCCCTCCCTCCACCAAGAACCCCATTACGACGATCGCCACTCAAGCAGCCACGACCAGAAAGCCAACCAGAGTAAGTTTGCATTCTTCTCCCAGCTACAACGCCCAAGTGTTTTACGCTTGAGGATAGTGTCATTGTTGATATTTTTGCTACTGTTGTAAATGTTTAAATTTTTGGAAGTAGATCATGCGAGGGAGGGGTTGCGAACTCTGAAGTGATTGAAAAAAAATGTGATCGTTAAAGATTATAACGTATTTTTCTTAAATCTGTTAAAATCGGAAGAAATATCATCTATAATTAAGATAAATTGTAGAAGTCTCACAGAGACAAAGCTATTTATATGAGAAGCGTTTATTGAAGTATTTTTTAGGACAGCACCAGGGCTTACCGCCTGTATGAGCTGGCTTGAGTGATCACTCTACGGAATGCAACGTTCACCAAATCCATTGTAAGAACATCCACACGTTATCTATGTATCAGGGGCGTGCAGTGGGAACAAGAAGCACACTTTTATTAAAACATATATTTGGGAAGAAAAAATTGAAACTATCTGACAGAATATTATTAAATATTAGAATCTAAATATTACGTTAATTATTGTGATAAGAATATTACGAGATATGTCTCTTATTTTGGTTTCTTTTCAAAATATATGCTTCTTTTTCTCACTGCACGCCGCTGATGTATACTAACGTAATCTATGTATACTATTTCATGAGAAGGACAAAAGATGTCTCTAGTATAGTCCCTTAAAATATATGAAAGGAATCAGATTTGTAACACATACACAGTTTAAAAAAAAATTGATAATGCGTGGATGTTCTTGCGATAGATAGCGGTTTAGCCAGCTAATACAGGACGTAAGCCCTGGGCCATCCTACAAAAAGTCTTCTATATGCGTTTATCATATAAATAGCTTCGTATCTGTGAAACTTCTATTTATATAATCATCCCTCTGTGGACAAATCCAGTAACGTGTTCTCAGAACATACATATAAACATTAATTTTGATATCATTTATAAGTAATTTATAGTTATAATGTTAACGTTTGAGTTTAATTAAAATCTCATTTTATTTGTGATGTTACGGTCGCTTTCAAAGGAAAAAAAATGATGCCACTCTTAAAAAAAACACATGTAGGTGGATTTTGTCCACTGTTATTCGCTGTCATGATTTCTGCGTTTTTCAGAGTTTGATAATTTTGATAAGCCATCGCGTTTTGATGTCCATTACCATTTCATTATTTGTATTTCATCCCATCCCAGTTGTAAAAATTTCGTTGTCTGTTCGCCCGTCCGTCCGTCGGTCTGTCTGTCTGTCTGTCTGTCTGTCTGTCTCCGTAACTTCTTTATAGTAAATTATTTTCTTTTCTTTTTTATATAAATAAACAAATACTTATTAAATTAGTGGTTTATGCTAATTTAACTAACCCTCTGTTATAATGTCTAACCACAAAGTTAATGCTTTTAATTTAAAAAATATTATTAATAATGTTATTCATTTTTAAAGTCTCAAAACGTAAATTTTTATCAACACTAATAACTTTTTTGAATTCTCAAATCGCGTTTTAGAGACAGGTCACACTTTCAAAAATAAAACTGCTTTGAAATTTTACACATTAACAATGGGGACAAAGGATTTGATAGTTAAAAAATATCAGAAAAAAAAATTTCTTCACACGAAATAATATTCTTCATTTTAATATCTCCTTTTCTAACTCTTTCTTCTCCACAATGAATGAGGCCACGCCCCTGCCCGATAGTTGATTTTTATTTTATTTAATGATTTACCAAGTGTACGTCCGTCCTGACGAAGATTCAGTAGTATCGAAACCGGTCTGTTTTATTGGAGAAAAGGAGAGGGGCGAGCTAAGAACCTTTACATATTATTAATAACCGGTTGAAAATGACGATATAATCTTTAGAATAACTATGTAATTAATTTATTTCTTAGGTTTAGTAGTTTTTAAACTGTTTCTTAATAAGTAAACTATATAAAATTTTAATATAAACATTTTATTGTAATATTTATTATTTAATTTAAATTATTTTTTTAATCGATTATATTATATTATTCTGTATCTTATCGTTTTAGAAATGCCATTTATAATATAAACTAATAAATTAAATTTAAGTACCTTTGTGTCCATCTTAAGATCGGCATATTCTAGTGCGACGGCCAGCAATTGTTTTGTATTTATTTGTAATAAACGCCTGGTTTCCGGCATTGAAATTGAACTGAATTGAATTTAAGTAATTCCTTGTATTGTATTATGCATTCGACCGTCTAGTGACGTAGTTTTTCTGACGCAAAAATTGCAGTAACATTAATATTTATAAAAATGAATAGGTAACGCATCAAAATCTAACCACGAATCTATTAAGGGGTTAAACCACCCTGGGAAATTGAAATTAGGGTAGAAAGTGGATGACTTTTTACAAGTAGGTGAATATTATATATATTTTTTATGACACTTATTAAGGTATACATTAAACAATTATTTCAATTGAAAATTTTTGAAAAAAAAAAACAAAATGGCCGCCTCAAGTCCATATTTAAACAGAAGTTAACAAAGTGGTTACTAAACGTACGTTCAATATGTCTAAAGCGACAGTTTAGAGTCCATTGCAAAACGTTTTTGTAACTATAATAATTCAAATACCTTCTGTAAATATGATTTCAATTTTTCTCTATGTGATGTGAAACATTAATAACCTCGCAGGACTATATTTCTGCCTTGATTATAAGTGGAAAATGTTCAAGTCATCACGACCTAATATCAATAGTTATGGAGATATGCGACATCAAAGTTTGCATTTTTAAAAAATATTTCTGACTTATTTTTTGTTAAACGTTGGACTACCATTACAGTAACTCATATCGATAACGAAAAATTCATTCGTTTCAATACAAGTTAAATAAAATGGTAAAAACCCTGAAAATATTCCAATTGGAATGTTTTCCAATTGGAATTCGAAGGTTTTTATTTTTTTATTTAACTTGTGTTATAGGGAATGAATTTTTCATATTCGATATATTGTCCATATATAGTCCAACGTTTTACAAAAAATAAGTCAGAATATTGAAAAAAAAGTACAAACTTCGATGTCACATATCTCCTTAACTATTGATATTAGGTCATGATTGCTTGAACATTTTCGACTCATAATCAAGGCAGGAATATAGTCCTGCGAGGTTATTATTGTTTTCCAAATAACCCTGTATATAATATGATTTGATTTTTTCTCTATGTGAAGTGAATTTGTAATTTAGGGTATTTTATAAGTATAGGTACGCACTTATTATACACTTATTTTTAACTAAATTTAAAAAACAGTCAGGTAGTTGCTATAGAACAGACAAGTCTTGTTAAGCAACCACTTTCACCTCCTTCTATGTAATAAATAAATAGAATTCCCGTCGAGCTCCTCCGCCGTGACTAAAATGCGACATTCTCCGGTGAGCTTTTGTCTGATACAGAAAAGAAAGTCATGCACTTATTTAAAAACGAAATACATACGACGTATCAAGTCAATAATAATGATAAGTTACAAAATGTGTTTTTTTCAAATCCAGATTTCTTAATAAATACATGACCTTCATTTCTATCTCGAACAAACAAGGTATCTACATGACGCGGCTATTTCTTTTTTTTTCAAAAATTTTCCGATAAAAAAATTGTTTAATATATATCTTAACACATGCCAGTCAAAAAAGTTAAATAATTAATTACCTCCTAGTAAAAAAATCACAAAATTTCTACCAAAATTTCAGGCTTTCGGTAGTGCAACCCCTTAAGCATCAGCTTTCTGTTTGTCTAACTGTTTAAAATCAATAATCATAAGCAAATATGTTCCGGGTGAGATTTTCTGATCTCAACTAGATCTCATAGACCGTTAACCTATAACGAATGTTGCTGTATGTGAGAAGAAAACATTCTCCCAAGATATCCTCAACCTTGGTGGAGTCACGCCAATAGTCCAACACGGTCCAGAGCTACCCTGGGGAGGCAGAAGCAGTCCAAGAACGACAGCCTTACGACTGGTATCGAATCGTGCATCGCACCTCAAGCAGCCAAATTCAAAGAAGTCGTTTCATGTTTCAAGAGTTTGTTTTCTTCCAGCTGACCACGACCACCAAGAAACCCAAGCCGACCAAAGCCAAGACCCCCACCCCTACCACGACCGTGGCCACCACCACCGCTGCGACCACCACAGAAACGCCGGTGTCCGAGGAAGAAGCTACCTACACCACGGAGACACCCAACGGAGAACACAAGCCTCGTAAGTATACTTCCACCATGCAATAACCTAACTTAAGTAACTGACCATCACGGCCCCCATAAATAGAGACGATAGAAACGTATAATTCTCAAAAAAAGCTGGATGGACAGCGTTACGAATGAAGGTGTTATGGCTCGGATGAAGTTAAAAGAAGTTATTAAAACAATAATAAATCCGAAAACTTTAATATCTAGGACACGTGATGAGACATCTAGAGAAATACGAGATCTTGCATCTCATAATGCAGGGAAAGATTGCCGGAAGTCGGGGCCCTGGAAGAAGGAGGACTTGATGGCTGAAAAACTTGAGACAGTGGTTTGGCCAGTCTACTGTGGAGCTGTTCCGGGCCGCAGTAAACAAAGTCCGCATAGCCAACATGATAGCCAACGTCCGGTAAACGGACAGAGCACGAGGAGAAGAAGAAGAAGAAACGTACAAATGATGTTGGTCTTCTTCTTCTTCTTTTATCTGTTGATCTGTGCCACATAAAACTACGCCTCCTGGGATGACGAGGTCCAGCTATCCCTCCATCTTTTCGGTGGTCTTCCCGGTTGGCGTCGTCCAGAGGGGATTTCATTCGCTGCTGTATGCACGAATCTATCACTGTCTGAATATACTCCATCGTGCTGTGTCCTCTGTTTTGCAAGTTTTCCTTATGTCTTCATTTCGGATACGGTCAGTTTTTCCAGTGCTGTATCTTAGCACCTTCATTTTAGTTGTTCTGAGGAGTCCTTTGGTGCGGACAGTGTCAGCCCGCGTCTCTACAGCGTTTGTCATAATAGGTCGCACGCATGTCTTGTATATTTTGAGCTTACTTTCAATATGCATATTTTTGTTTTTCCAGACCAAAGTCTTGAGACACCCTGATACGGTGGATGCTCCAACTTGCTCTCGGACTTCGGTATACAGATCTCTACGGCTACAGATTTCTACACCTAAATATCTGAAGCCCGTGACTTGTTCCACAGGCTCATTATTAATACTCCGCTTACATCTTGTTGGTTGTTTTGGTATTGCCAAACTTTTACTTTTGCTGATTGCTATTGACATATCAAGCTCTTGTGATGCAATGTGGTATTTGTACAGCATTCTCTGCAAGTCATCTTCAGACTCTGCTATTATCGCTGCTATTAATGTTGGTCTTGAATTAGGTAATTTCGAAATTCGTTAAAGGATGTGTGGTGGCCCGAGACACACACACACACAGTCACCCGTGTAATGAGTTACCATAGATGCTGACGTCGAGTACGGCAGGCCGTCACCCTCGATACAGAGGTTGAGACAAGATTACTGAGCAAGGCAAATGAAGCCAGACCGATGACCGAGTACAAAGGCGAGGTATAGCAGAGGCATGTACTATCAGAGTGACGAAACGCACCTCGCTGATCTAAGCTAAATACCCACACGCGCGGCCGAGTAAAGAGAAAATCATAACACCCCCGATTCCTTTGTTCTGAATGACTATATAAGCACGCGCGCGCAGAACAAACCATCTCACTTCCTCAGTGAACGGCTCGTATAGCGGAAGCCCTTGCCGTCAGACCTTCAACGTCACGCTTTCACTTGTAACCTTTGTACTTACTGTATTCTCTATAACTTTTACTTTTGCAATTCAATAAATTCTGTAAAACCATCGTGACTTTACATCATCAACACCGCATCAACTCATCCTAAACCGGAGGGCTCATCCACCTCCACAGATGTAAAAGCTAATGAAACAGCAAAAATAACTATGTTTTTTCTCAAATATTCTCTAATATTCCCGTGCATTCCACCAGTTCCCCGTTGCTTCCAAATCATTCTAAAACGTCTCGCGATAATGTGATGTTTTTTTATCGTGTTCTTGATGGCTTTCAGTCTGCGGCGTGCGGCCCATGGTGAAGTCTGGCAGGATCGTCGGGGGGAAGGGAGCCACCTTCGGGGAGTGGCCGTGGCAGGTGCTGGTGAGGGAGTCCACCTGGCTGGGACTCTTCACCAAGAACAAGTGCGGGGGGGTTCTCATCACCAACAAATACGTGACCACCGCCGCTCATTGTCAGCCTGGGTAAGTTGACCTAGCGTTCCATTGGTAATGTAAGCTTTTCAGCATAGTAATGACCGACAATATGTGATATTCTGAAAATAGCAATACTGGGAAGTCAGAGCTTTATCCTAACAGTTAACAGATGAAAATTAAAATAAAAAATAAACGGAGACGTAGTTATCCGTCGGAGGTCGGCGATCATTCTGGCGATTACCACTTTATTTACCTCCGCACGGAACAACTCAGTCGGGTTACACTTATACCAGCCTCTCAAGCTACGCAGCCAACGTCGTTTCCCTTGCTTCTTTTACTACTTTTTAAATAATTTATTTATTTATTTTACATTTACCAAGATCCTGCTAATTATTATATAATTATCAGCAGGTTTCTTCTATTACTATGAATAAACTTAATAACCATTTAATTACAGTGTTGGCTTACACAAATTTATAAATTATAAAATTTTTAAAAATTATAAAGCTATTAATCTTATATTAACATGGAAAATATAAGGGGCTCCTTGTTTCCCCCTGGATGATGAGTTGGTTTAGACTTTATTTTGACCTTTTTTTATTTCTTTATTAATGGTTTTTGTCTTTAATTAAAATATTTAACCTTTATTTTAATCCTCTCATTATATGTCCGAAATGCTCAAGCTTTCTTGACTTATAGTCCGTAGCACTTCTCGGTCTTTTTCAATACGCTAATATTCTCTGCCTTGCCGTCTCTACTAAATATACTTCCCTAGTACCTGCACAAACTCATTCACTTGTTCTAGGTTTCACGCATTTCCAATATAACATTAAAGACATGGGTAGCAACGATCTAGCTCTGCGGCTGTCGCGTGTTGTTCTGTTGATGTCAAGCTTACCCGATTCCGTGTATTGTCCTAGT
Organism: Agrypnia vestita; assembly: GCA_016648135.1. Taxonomy (NCBI): domain Eukaryota; kingdom Metazoa; phylum Arthropoda; class Insecta; order Trichoptera; family Phryganeidae; genus Agrypnia; species Agrypnia vestita. Next base: position 62,157 of record JADDOH010001124.1, read on the forward strand.
TTGACTTGTATGTGTCGAAGTCCGATCGTTGAATTCACCAGATCGTGATCTAGCGAAGGCAGATCACGATCTAGCGAAGGCAGATCACGATCTAGCGAAGGCAGATCACGATCTAGCGAAGGCAGATCACGATCTAGCGAAGGCAGATCACGATCTGCCGAATTCAACGATCGAACTTCGATATATGTACCACGGTTTCTGATCATCTGTTACGCCTGACATTCAAGGTTCCTGGCGTCTCTGGTGGCCGTCCTCGGAGAGTTCGACATCTCGGGCGACCTGGAGACCAAGAGATCCGTCACCAAGAACGTGAGGAGGGTCATCGTGCACAGGAACTACGACGCAGCCACCTTCGAGAACGACCTGGCCTTGTTGGAGCTCGAGAGCCCGGTGGTCTACGACACACATATCGGTAAGAAGATTGGACTTTGTAACATGAGAAGTTTGATATAGTATATCTGGTAGAGGAAGGTATTAGCTATGATGGAATATGGACAATGGAGTATTCGGTGGAACTAACTGCAAGTCTTGTATAACCAACCAGATGACACTGTATCAGTAACCCCAAGGGACCACTGGGAATAACTCAAGGAGAAGAAGATGGAAGATAACTAGATGGAAACGATTTGAGGACCTACTGCAGCGGTAGATGGCAGTGGCGTTAATTCCAGAAGAACAACGTCTAATGATTTATTTTGTATATTTTTGTGAATTAAACCTTGATGACAATTGTAAGTACCTTTTTGCTTTACTTGCTTGCTTAATCCCGAGTAGTTTACTCTACTTGGCCATTATCTAAACGTTAGTGTCAACCATCAATCAAAGGCCAGGAACGAGTGTTCATCATTCATTCCATCTTTGGTCTTTCGATCGTCTTGAAGCGTTCAACTTGTACGTGTATTTTCATTAGTAACCTCAGTTCATCCACATTAAACTCAGTGTAAAAGACTAAGATGATTATTCCTCAATTGACTGCAGTTTATGCCTATCTTAAATGCAACCTTACAAGGTACATTTTACAAACAGTGAAAAATTCATTAAGTAGGGTGGGAAATTACTGTCAAATTGGTTATCCTTGATCTTTATTAAGCTGACTAGCATTATAAACTGCGGACACTGACACATTGGGCCAAGTATTTTTAGCATAGAGATGGTGCACTTCTGTCTCAGACGCTACTGACAGACACCTCAAATGGATCTTTCAAATAAATAACAAAGTAAATGACTCACTGACTAAACTGACTAGCCTATTCCACAAAATACATGAAATCATACCGAAGACCGTAAAAATTCTGATGTACCAGGCATACGTCAAGAGTAGAATAGGATATTTGATACCCTTCTGGGGAACCGGAAACAAAACTAACCTAAACAGACTCCAACGACAGCAAAACAAAATACTAAAAATGGTCTATGATCTGAAATACCGGACACCAACTGAAACTGTATACGTATAACACAACAATTAAACATCGAAAGCATTACAAAAATCGAAACACTTAAAATCATTCACAGACTAGCAATTGGCAAAATACAAGACGAAGACATAAAATTACACAAAATACACGAAAAACAACAATAGAACACTAAAATGGCTCAAAGCTATCACATAACACACGCCAAAACAAAAACAGGACAATCCCGACTAATTTGCAACGGATTAAAACTATACAACGACCTGCCACAACAGACCAAACAACTAATGTTTATGTTTATGTTAATTTATATAGCGCCATTTTTGCGTTAGAGAAGCTTCAAGGGCGCTTTACAGGTGCGACATCCCGAAAAAATGAGTTTTTACGCTCTTCTTGAAGGGATCCTGGTTCTCCATAGATCGCAGCACTGGAGACAGCTGATTCCACATAGCTGGGCCAGCAAAGCTGAAAGCACGTTCCGCAAACTTGGTGGCTCCAGGTCTCCTTGGTACTACCAGCCTGCAGAGTGCCTCCGATTTAGCTGACCGCAGTGTGAGCCGTCTTCCAGTGATATTGTCTGGGATACAGAGGTCGATCAAATACTGTGGTGCTTTTCTTTGAAGACTTTTATACACCATCATAGAAAGTTTGAAATTTATCCGCTCTGGCAGGCGAAGCCAATGTAGCTGCTTCAGCATTGAGGATATCCGTGAGAAATAACCACTGACAAATTCAAAACAAATGTGACAATGCTAAAACTCGGCCAACTATAAAAAAATGGCTTTGTATCTAAATTATATTATTATTATATTCCTATATTGAATCATATAAAAATGTTATTCATAAACCTTTTAGGTTTCTATAATATTTTAAATAAAAAAAAATGTCTTCTCCCTGCACCTCTATCCGCGTTCATCCAGGGTCGGGCCTCCTTGTACTATGGCGCCAGGATCTCCTGTCCTGGGTTGTCACAGTGGGAACATCTTGTGCCGCCAGCTGCCTCCCAACATTAGCCCACCACGTTGCCGGGCGCGTCGCTACTGCGTTATATTCACTGTAATTTTTTTTCCGCAACTATAAACGAGTGTTTGAATTGTTCCAGTTCCAATTTGCATGCCTCCCGATGAAGCAGACTTCACGGGAAGATTCGCCACCGTAACTGGATGGGGAAGACTGAAGTACGGCGGCGGCGTCCCGTCAGTACTCCAGGAAGTCCAGGTATGACAGTTCAAACATTCTTTACCTTTTATGTGTCGCGCGTTATAGGTTAATAATCACGTACCACCGGCACTTACTGCAAAGCAGTGAAAGGAGATCGCGGTTATGGCGTGGATATCTTTCAATAAGACATTCGCACTTCTGCTCGTTTTGTTTAATTTATTTATTAGTTTTCCTACATATATAATTTTTCTCCAGAGCATGCCAGAATGGAGGGACATAAGTTTGATTCGAAATTATTATATGGGCGCAGTAAAGGAAGAAGAATGGACATCTTGGAGATCTTAGAAATAAATAATAATAAAATAAATAATAGAAATATAATTAACATCCTGATACCGCCCATAACCTCCCCACTCCTATCCATTCTAACCCCGCCTCCGACCCCCACCACCATTACACCCACCCAGTCCCTATAAATTCTGTCCCGAATTATTTTTAATTTAGTTGTAAACGTGTTGTTATTGACAATGCGAGAAATTCCGAAAACGTTCTAACAATTAAAAATAAATATAGTGGAATAAAACAGTGTTGGGTTTATCCTCATTTTTTAAAATATTTATTTATTGTTTATTTTACATTTATTTTAATATAAGTTACTAACAACTGTCACACTAGGTAGAACCTTTTCTGTGGCAGTTATTCTCATTTGATATTTATGTAATAGTAACAAATAACAATCGTAAAGAAGTGTTAACGTAAAAAAGAAAGCAGAAAGAATTTAGTAATATATACAATGAATTTAGTAATACATAAATCTAAAAGAAAAGAAAATACACATATAAAATAAAGATAAAATTTTTAATATATACGAAAATAAATACAAAAGATAAGATACAAAAAATAAAAAAAGGCGAGTTAACAAAAAAATATATATTTATTCGCGTATATGTTATATTTCTGCATTAACCTTGCTATTAACAAAATTGCTAGTTAGGACCTTCTTGTAACTTTGGCCAGAGAGGTCACATATACACGGCAGAATATCCCATAAAACTATACACAGAAGAGTGTGCAAGGTAGCATTCCAAATATCTATTTTGGCGAATTCATTGCCTAGATGTTGTATTCGTGTTTATGTTACATTTTGTTAGAGTTTGTTTCCAAAGTAGTTGAAACTCCTTTGCCTATATGCAGTGTGTGCTCTTGTGATTGGTAAATTAAGTTTGTGGTAATCGGGGATCGTCATCTCTTCACTTTGGTTCATGTGTTTGTGGTCATCCCCAGGTGCCCGTGATCGAGAACAGCGTGTGCCAGGAGATGTTCCAGACTGCGGGCCACTCCAAGATCATCCTCAACTCCTTCCTCTGCGCGGGATACGCAAACGGCCAGAAGGACTCCTGTGAGGTAAGATTTTCGCATTTTCAATTTACTGTACCAAAAGTGAAAACTAATTTTCAGTTTCAATTTACTGTACCAAATGGTCTATGATCTAAAATACCGGACACCAACTGAAACTGTATACCGTATAACATAACAATTAAACATCGAAAGCATTACAAAAATCGAAACACTTAAAATCATTCACAGTCTAGTAATTGGCGAAATACAAGACGAAGACATAAAATTACGCAACATAAACGAAAAACACCAACACAACACTAGAATGGCTCAAAACTATCACATAACACACGCCAAAACAAAAACAGGGCAATCCCGACTAATTTGCAACGGACTAAAACTATACAATGACCTGCCACAACAGACTAAACAACTGACCAATGACAAATTCAAAACAGATGTGACAAAAATGCTAAAACTTGGCCAACTATAGAAAAATGACTGTACCTAATTTATATTATTATTATATTCCGATATTGAATCATGTAAAAATGTTATCCATAAACCTTTTAGGTGTTTTTCATATTTTAAATAAAAAAAAAATAAAAAAATTCGGTCAACGGTTTGTCAGCTTCCTCACACTCAATGACATGGAAAGAAAAAGTGAATTTAATAATTCGTCTATTATATTCAAAACACATTCTAATTGTGAAGTTGCATTTTTTTCAGAACAGACTTCTGTGAAATTTAAAACCAAATTAATTAATCAATTAGAAATACATACAGAAAAATCAAGTATACAAAAAATATTTGGCTGCTACCGGCATTCGAACCACAGGCAGGCGCGTTATCCAATTACGCTATAGCGGCCTCTTATATTTCCATGAATATATTGACCTCGTTTGTAAGTCTCATTTATTAATTAATTAACACTTATTATCCATCCTTAGAGCAATACACAATTCACAATCAACAAAAATTGATAATATATGTTAATCAATTAATAAATGAGACTTACAAATAAGATAAAGTCGATATATTCACGGAAATCTAAGAGGCCGCTATAGCAGCCGCTAGCACATTACGCTATAGACCGCTATAGCTTAATGCGCCTGCCCGGATAGGAAGAGATCCGTGGTTCGAATCCCGGTAGCTGTCAAATATTTTTTCGTGGATTTGATTTTTCTGTATTTTTGATTTTCTGTATTTTTGATTAATTAATTTGTTTTTAATAATACGTCAATAAATACATGGCTAATTAGTTTTGGCACAAACAGATAGCAAAACAAAATTTTCAGTATATTTTATTATTTCCCCCTTGAAATAATAATAGGCCATTAAATAAGACGGAATTTATGGAAGGTTTTGTCTGCGTACGGAGTAAAGAGTAAGTTCTTTCGGGAAGTAGTGCTTGTGTAAGAATTAATGGGGCATTCGCATCATGGTTTAGTATTACAAAACATGTCTAGCTTTTCAACCTGTACATGGACGATCGTATGAAAGATCTGAATAAATTAGCAATAGAAGTAAGAATGGAAAAGCTCACCCGTTAGTGAGCATTCATAAAACACGTGTCCTGATCAATTATGCTGGGCTACGTGAGGACTGGGGGGGGGGTCAGAGTCGAGCAACGTAATTGTTAATTTATTTTATTTGGAAAAATTAAAATTGCAGAGTATGCGACAGCATATTGACTTATATAGTGACTTGGCATAGTGACTTGCAGAGCTAGCCGACTTATCTCGCCGGCCCAGTCGTATGTATTAAAAACATTAGGCACACGATAACTGTAATCAAGTTTGTTTGCCCACCGATTTAATTTTTTAAAACAAAACAGTTTCGATTCGGATCTTAACTGCAGCAAAAAATATTCTTTTCCGAGCTCTCTTATTGGGAATCTTTTTTTTTAGTATTTTTATTTTTATTTTTTATGTAACATTTACGCAAATTGTTATGCGGCGCTGTGTTATAAAACAAATATCAATCACGTTAATTTTATATTCAATAATTTTAAAAATAGTATTGGTAAGAGAAAACATCACAATATGTCTTCTGGAATTAATAGGAAAAAAAATACGTTCCAATCGAGTGGTGGGGGGAGTGGGGTTAAGGCAAAAGCCACGTTAGGGACAATTAGAGGAAGAGAGGAGTTCAAAAGAGTTTTCGGTTAAAAATTTAGGCATGAATCTACCTGTAAAGTATTGTGGACTAGCTCTGTTAAACTCTGCCTATAACTTACTATGTCAACAGTCCGATTAGCCACTTCATGTTTCTCTGGGATTATTGATGGTGTAGCGGTTTTAAATAAATAAAATGCGGTTATTATAATTACATATAGGTACATTGAGATTTGTTCAAGTGCGAGAATCGTTCATTAGCGGGAATTCAAATATTGACGAGGAGTGGCTGTCAGATGAGAGAAAAAACATAAACGACGATCGCAGCATGAATTTAGATCACAAATAAGATGAAAATCCTACCATTGAGATGGTGGATGCTGGTGTAAGGTGCTAGGATGCCTTTTTTCTTCAATGTTCCTGGTCCAACTGCAGACACACTCGAATCGCCAATTAATTAAAGATACCGAGATTACGAAATCCACGGTTTTACAATAGATACTGTAATTATAATATGCGGTTTCTTCACGCGTAGATAACAATAGTTGCGGTATTACAAAAGTAGCTTCTTTACTCGAAAGACAATTAATTAAGGAATAATTAATTATATGCGGTCGAGTTATAAAGACGACAGATGTCGCCAGGAGTATTAAAATGGGAAGGTAGACGAATTGGGAATTAATTAGAGATAAAAAGGATTATTAGGACAGGATTGGTGGACCTCAATCTTACCGAAGTCCAATCCAGCCACAACAATCGTCTCCATCTCTCCATTTTTAAAACTGGCCAAACCAATAGATATAGCTTTTCTCTGTGAGGTATCAAATATTGATTACTTTCACAGCTTAGATCAATTCAGCATTTTCAATTAATTCAATTTTAATTTATTTTTAATTTAAATTGTACCCTCAAATATCATCCTTTTCGAATAATAAACGGCGCTTAAAACGAGGAATAAATGTGTTCGGCGGAGATTTACGTGGCAGCTGACCTCAGACTTTGTGTGGATCCACATTTCTCTCAAATTAAGCCCACGCCAACATTACAATTACACACATTTCGAGAATAATCGCGAGCGCCTACCGTTTATAATGTATGCAAAATCTAATCAGCTCAGTGTATGCAGTTTGCCGCCCACAGGCGCTCTGGACAGAGCGACGAATGAACAGAATATTACGTTATTTTTTAATTTTATATTTACTCTCAAGCTCATCGTAAAGTGAGATTATCACATTTTTTTTTGGTTAACAAGCCTTTTGAACTTCTTTATCAGAAGTTTGGGATTCGTACAAATATTTTCATATGCCAGGGTCCAAATTGAGACTAATTCCAAGTGAGGTCACAATAAACCTGTGTGATTTATACAAGTTTGGCTATTTTTGTGATGTACGTCTTCAGCAATTGGGCCTCTTAGCCTGTTGAAGCTTTTAAAAATTATAAAATATTTTAGTCGTATTTTCCTATGAATTAGATTTTTTATGATTATCAATATTTTAGGCACATCGCATTTGCCTGAATGCAGAGTCAATACTTAATGTATTAAAGGTTAAAGTACGGTTTTAAAGCGTAATTTTCAGTACAAATGTACACTTTTAAGGCATACTTTAACATTTAAATCATTTAAGTATTGACTCTGTATTCGGGCCATAGAAAAAGAGTGGTTACAAATATTATGGCAGCAAATGCATGCTGGTGTATGATGGCATCAGATATTATTCATACTTAATAACTATAACACAGAAGACCTATACATACTTAAAGTTTTACATTCAACAACTTTTAATAATAGATAATAACATTGATTTTTGAACTACTTACGATTTCTCAGCTATCTCCTCTCCAATACAAGTCTTTTCAGTTGTTTATTGAAGAATATTATATTTTTCATTTCTTTTATATGACTACAAAGTATTGAATTATTGAATTCAAAGCTGTATACAGGAAACTGTGCCGATCTCTGTTTGTTCTCGATATATCACTTCTTATCACTTGTTCTTTTTAAAATATATTTATGCACGACTGTATCTATTTCTCATCCTCCCTAATGTCTGCTCAAAAAATTGTGTTATTTTTAAATCATTTTAAAAATACAGCGTGTAACAGAGCTAGTCCACAATACTCTACAGGTGGATTCCTGCCTTGATTATGAGTCGAAAATGATCAAGCAACCAATAGTTATGGAGTTGCATTTTTTTTTTCACTATATATGACCAATTTTTTTCAAAAAAAATTACAGTAACAAATATTGATTACGAAAAATTCACTCGGTTCAATACAAGTTAAATAAAATATCAAAAACCCCGAAAAAAACAGTAGTCAGTTGTTTGGTCTGTTGTGGTGTGTTGTGGTTCAAAACCATTAATAATCCTTCATATATTAAAGAAAACGCATTATAATTGTAAATATGCAATTTCAGAATAAAATTCTGTGAATTATCAAACAAATATTTATTAAACAATTAGAAAAGACATATAGAAAAATCAAATTAACGAAAAAATTTTTTAACTGCTACCGGGATTTGAACCAACGGACCTCCATTCTAACCGGGGATGGCGCGTTATCCAATTTCGCCACGGCAGTTTGTTAAGTTAACGAAATTTTCGACCTTCTATGTAGTCTCTTTTTAATTGATTAACATTTTTATTCCATTTTCAACTATCGAATTATAAAAAGCGTGTTGCTTTAAAAATTGAATAAAAATCTTAATCAATCAAAAAGAGACTAAATATGAGGTCGAAAAATTTTCGTTTACTTACCAAACTGCCGTGGCGAAATTGGATAACGCGCCGTCTCCGGATAGAATGGAGGTCCGTTGGTTTGAATCCAGGTAGCATATAAAATATTTTATCGTTAATTTAATTTTTCTGTGTCTTTTCTAATTGATTAATAAAAGATTGTTCATTATACTTCATTAAAATGTTTGGGGTTTGCTAGAGGTGTCCTGCCCGTCAAAAATGACGGTACTTTTACATGGTGGTTCCTAAAGAATAAGTATATATTTATGAAAAAAAACGATATAAGATATGTTGGCCGACTACGAAGTAGAAATATATTTCTTTTGGAACAAAACAAATTAAAAACTTTATCTCACAAATATCTTTAGACTGGAACTTTGTCTTGTATCGTTTCCATCTTTTCTTCTTTGCAAAACTTTTTTCCCTCTGTAACACAGGAAGGATTATGTTATCCAGTAGACTGCTAAGTTTTATTCCTTTAGGCTATATTGCTTCAGACGGAACAGCGCAGTGGAGTGAAAAAGTTTAAAGAATATTCTACAAAATTAATCATTAATGATGGAATATATATTAATTATTTTAATTTTAATTAACAGGTTTTCTTATAGCCATATCAATGGCTATAAGGAAACCTGTAATACAAAATAATGCGTGTCGGCTAGTGTGTGCTTTGCCTGATAATTTACAGATGGCACCAAGCGTCCGTCAGTAGTTTACATAATTAAACAGAAAATTGTAACAATCAAATATTCTTTGGCCACTTACAAGAATCCCTAATTTCACAGGATTGAGTATACGTGTTGGTTACTTAGTAATTCAAGTATACCTAACAGAGTTAGTAAACCGCTCAAAGCTTAAACAGTAGATATCAAAATCTGCAAAAACCAGTTTTAGGTGTCAAAAACATGGTCATTTGTGGAGTTTTTGCCGTAGTTTAAGTAAGTTAATATGACATATTTGAGTAGCATGTTGGTGTAGTGATCATGACGCTCGCCTAGTGATCTTGTGGTCGATGGTTCGAGCCCCGTTCCAGGATACCAGCAAGTCAGTCCCATTTTCATAGCATAAGCGTTTAACTTAGTTTGAAAATAGTAAAAATATTGATGCGACATGTATTTCGTGTGAGCATCTGTATTCAACAAATAAAATGTCGTATATTAACTAGTATTTAACATTTCATCGTCTACATTTTTTTACTACATTCTAAATTTACTTAAATATTTACATTTACATAATCTATAATAATTTTTCGAAATTTTCTTGTAAAACTTTGAGAAAGGCAATGTAACCAATATTCAAACCGCATCTATTACGTCCCCTTGTCTGTGCCCAATGGCCACGCCCACACATCCACCGGACTCTAATCTCCACCCACTCCTCGCGCCGTCCTTTTGTCTTAAGTTTAGTATAAGTAACATTTAAGTTATCATTTTTTAATAATTATTTTATTATCTATAACATCCTATAAACAATCTATTCTTATAATCTATCATAAATACATATACAATATAATAACATCCTATAATATGCAATTCTATTCTATTTTTATAATTATTGTGGCATTTATTTTTATATACAAGAAGGGCAATAAGTAAACGGGGATGGATCAATAACTTCCATTACGTCGATGACGTAATATTGCGTCTCGGCTAGTGCGTGCTTTGCCTGACAATTTACAGATGGCACCAAGCGTCCGATATTATATTTTATTAATTAGTTAATATTTCATTTCCAGGGCGACAGCGGTGGCCCCCTGGTGCTCCAGCGACCTGATGGACGGTGGCAGCTGGCTGGAACAGTTTCCCACGGGATCAAGTGCGCGGCGCCCTACTTACCTGGAGTCTACATGAGAACCACGTACTACAAGCCGTGGCTCAGGAGCATCACGGGAGTTCACTAATACAAGCAAAATTCAGAAATATATTCCGAATTCAGAAGTGTATACCGAGATCAGAAATATATGCCGAGTTCAGAAATGTATGCCGAGTTCAGAAATATATGCCGAGTTCAGAAATGTATGCCGAGTTCAGAAAGATATGCCGAGTTCAGAAATATATGCCGAGTTCAGAAATGATCGTAACTTAAGTTCTGAACATTTTACTTTGGGTTACAATTGGCGAACATTATTGTACCCTATTCTTTATTTGTTCGCTAGAGGGGTCGGGGTGGTGTTTGAGAATGGGAACGTTCTTTGGGTGCGTGTGCAAGGTTGAAAGTATTGTCTCGAAATTTGCGTAAAGGATATAATTAAGGTGAGCGTGGAGCGAAATGAGACATGGATCTGTGTACACGCACTCTTAAAATCAGTGCGACAGTGACAAAAAATTATTAGCGTGTGAAAAGATACACTGATTTAGTTTATTTTAAGATTACGACGATTTTTATTAATTTATTGTTGCTATAATTGCAGCAACACACTTATGTCCCCTCTATATTGAAGAATTGCATCACAATATTCAACATAAGTTTATGTCGATGGAAATATCAACATTTTGATGTGAAATTGTCGAAATATTGGATGAAAAATAAGAAAATGTTCTAAGAACGTCCTTAGGTTATCACGGCCGTTCAGAATCTTCTGTGTATAGTTTTCTGGGATATTCGGCCGTGTATATGTGACTTCTCTGGCCAACATTTCGGATCCCATTACAGGGTACATCATCAGGGCTGATGTGATGAGTGTGTGTTAAAGTGTAGGTTAAGTATTGCCTAGCAATACCGTACCGAAGTCAGGGCATCTCCAAGTTTGTGTTATGTTAAGTACTGGATTGCAGTACCGTGTCGAATACAGGGTGTATGTAACTTGGAGACACCCTGACTTCGGTACGGTATTGCAAGGCAATATTTAACCTACACTTCAACACACACTGACGATGGACCCTGCTATGGGATCCGAAACGATGGCCAGAGAGGTCACATGTACACGGCAGAATATCCCAGAAAACTATACACAGAAAAATGTTCTAAGCTTGTGATCTTTTCTATATACAGCGACGGGTGCAATATATTAAATGAGATATTTAGCGAGGATGTATACAAGTGAGGGTTGGTCATATAGTTTGGGCATGTGGAAAGGATGGTAAAAAAATACAATGGATTATCTAATCGGAGATATTGGAAGCTAGCATAATGGAGGTGAGTAATGAATATAGTTAAGCAGCTAGGCGAGTACCGAAGGTACTATGGGTCATATAAAGACAGTCCAGATTTAGATGTCCAATACATCAGATTCTAAATAAAAATGCACATTTTATTTAAAAAAAAAATCATTTGTATATTACTACTTCTTAACAATCAATTCTTAAGCTTTTATTTATTGAATATTAATAAAATAATATTTATTATAGTTTTTAAGATAGTTTTTAATGAACCAGCAATCGACTGCCAGATACAAGTGTAAAAATAATATTTACGACTGTAAGTGTTAAGTAATTATCATACTATTAACTTATTGCTAAATGTATAAACTAACTTAGTAAATTATAAGATTCCAAGTGATTACAGGTATTTTTTAATGAAAAAAATTGCTATAAAAATCGGATAGAACGCACCATAATTCTATAAAAATATTTATTTGATCTGTGGACAGTTCTTGATATTTTTTAATACTTCAAACTAGTTTTGATTTCGACATTTGTTTATTTTTGGATAAATTGTGATAATTAGAATTTGCATTGGTAATATATTCCAACGTTTGCCCAGGTCATACAGGACCGATCTTATGTCAATACATTTTCTTTCGTTGTCGATTTATTCTTCGTATGTCAATACATTTAGTCTTCAGTTTTCATAGTGGTTTTGGACAATAAAGAGTGATTAAAGCAAGGAAAAAATATTAAAATGAGAGACAGTAAAATTTATTTTCGGCATGTTATATTAATTCCAAAAATTTTTACCAACTAAAAAACTCGTATTTTCTGAGGAGCATTCAGTGAGTTATCTTTAACCCAGGTATTGACAATGATAGGTGGGTGGTGTGTAGAACGACATCTGACGATCTTTATTAGTTCTTAGCTTCTCTATTGGTATTGCAGACGTAGTCGCTCTGGAAATGATAACCCCATGGTCAAAATTGTACATTGTAGTGCTAGTCTCTTCATTAATCGGCCCTAATTTGTCGCCATCCATATTATCATTGTTTTAATGCTAAAGCGGTTTCCTCGCTACGCCGCAGATGAAGCAAAAGCACTAGTGCGGCGAGGTGAGACCGCACAAACCACGTCACTGTCTCTGGGATGCGTGAAAAAACGATATATAAAGGAACAGAATACAGCAAAATGTAAAAGAAAATATGTTTAATTGAATCGCGAAAGATGGACTTTGTTCAATATTTATTTCTTGTTAGATCGAACTGTTTATCAATGGATTTAGCAGCATACTCCGTCAGAATCTTCTAACTTCATAGTCATATAGTAGATTACTTTATTGCCTTCAAAGACCACTAATCGTGTAGGTTATTTTTCAGGGGAAATCTTCACACGTGGCAGCAGTTCTGAACAATAATTAAGTTGCAATAGAACCCAGGCAAGTTCTTCTCAACCAGAAGTCTTCAAATCAGTGGTATTAGTAGGATGCGTCATGGTTGGTGTGATGATCAACTATCCTGTAATCCAGAAATGGTATTTCTCTTACATTATACTGGCCTATATGTCATTATCATACCAAGGGTTGTATCTGGAAGAACATATAAAAGAGTACTTGACTCGTACTTGTACAAAGTCTTAAAAAATACAAATCAAGTGATGTACGTAATACGTTCGCGCAGATTTCTGCCTTTGGTGTGCGTCCTGGCTACCGCGTACAGCTTGTTTAGGGCGCCGCAAGAGGGAGACTTCTGTTCACAACAAATTTATTAATATTTCTTGGGTAGACCACACACGCCATCAAGGGCATTAAAAAATTAAAAATAATACGTGAATAAATTCCGAATCAATCGCATATATTATTAAAAATTGCTCAAAAATTATATTTATAAATTATCCTTAGTGAGAATCATGTTATAGATTTAATAAATTAATCCGCGTAGTTTTAGGCGTAATATTTTTAAGAACTAATTTAAGTATAATTCCACGTTTGCATTTATATTGATAAATTATTGTTGTGTAATATTTGTATATAAACTAGCGCATAAAAATGTTTATTCAAATAAATAATATATTTTAAATGGGACTAAATTATTAATATTTGAGATTTTTCTGTGTTATTTTTTGTATTTACGTTTCGGATCCCGTTGCAGAGTACGTAATCAGGGTTGATGTTGTTGATGAGACGTCCTAGTGTTGTTGTAACGTTAAGTAAAGGCTTGCGACTAGTGATGGGTCCGCTCTGTACTAACCACTACAATGTAGTACTACATTACATTGAAGCGTAAACTTCACACCTTTTGAAGTGCAGTGCACACTACAAACTACACAGTTATTGAAAGTACATACTTCAAATAGTACATTTCATTTTAAAGTGAACACTACAAAGTACACACACTTCAAAGTTATTGAAAGTATGAGTTTACATACTTCATTTAGTACATTTTTATCCGAAATTTTTGGGTAGTTGATGTAGATAAATGAAGAAATTTTTGGAAGTCGAACCCCCCCCCATGGTTTGAAAAATGTTGGGACTGAATGAAGAAATCTCCGGAAATTTTCTAATAGTATGTTTTTTTTATATTCTTCTTCTTCTTCTTCCTTAGCCTTTTTCTCTTCACTGCTGGATGTAGGCCTCTTCCATTTTCTTCCACTCATCTCATTTTCAACCTTCGCATCCAGGTTCTTCCTGCTTGCTGAACTATGTCATCGGACCACCTTTTGGGAGGTCTTTCGACGCTTCTATTTTTTTGTCCAGGGCCTTCACTGTAGGATTTTGGGTGCCCATCTAGTATCCTCCTGTCGAGCCATATGTCCAGCCCACCGCCATTTTAGTTTCCCAATACGGTCCATAATATCGGCAACTTTTGTTCGGCGTCTTATTTCTTCATTTCTGATTTTATCTCGAAGGCTTACGCCGAGCATCTGCCTTCATATTTTTTAATTTTTTATATTTATTTATTATTTTTTTATAAATATTTTTCTTAGCGACCTTTTTTTTTAGTCAATAAAATATTGATTTTGGGAAAAATAACAGAATATTGATATTGTACTATAATACTACAATTACTTCACTTCATTGCTACTACAGTTTCGTAATACTACAAATTCACTTCATGTAGTTTTTGCTACAAATGTAGTGTACACTTTGTAGTCTTCAAACTGGTGAACATGTGTGTGTAGTCTTCATTTTAAAATGTAGTTTTTCCCTTCGCTACTTGCGACACTGTATCAAAAGGAGGTTTGGCAGATGTTGAACTGCTTCGTGTATGAATTTTGCAATTTGCTAAATGTATACAGGGTTATTTGTAAAACATTAATAACCTCGCAGGACTATATTTCTGCCTTGATTATGAGTCGAAAATGTTCAAGCTATTACGACCTAATATCAATAGTTACGAAGATATGCGAAATCAAAGTTTGCATTTTTTTTTCAATATTTCTGACTTATTTTTTTTAAAACTTTGGGCTATCATTACACTGACTTATATCGAGTATGAAAAATTCATTCCCTTTAATACAAGTCAAATAAAAAAATAAAAACCTTCGAATTCCAATTGGAAAACATTCCAAATGGAATTTTTTCGGGGTTTTTATCATTTTATTTAACTTGTATTGAAACTAAAGATTTTTTCGTAATTGATATGAGTTACTGTAATGATAGTCTAACGTTTTGCAAAAAATAAGTCAGAAATATTGAAAAAAAATGCAAACTTTGATGTCGCATATCTCCTTAACTATTGATATTAGGTCATAATAGCTTGAACACGACTCATAATCAAGGCAGGAGTATAGTCCTGCGAGGTTATTAATGTTTTACAAATAACCCAGTTTATGTAAATGAAATAAAGGTTGTGTGTTTGTGGGAAGCTCAATGCCCATCTGTCTAAACATGATCTCCCAGCACATTATATGTGTGGTGCGAAAATATGTGTGACAATAGATAGATGTGAATGAATAGCGAGATGTATATAAAGGATGACCAGAAAATACTCACCGTTGGTTTAATGTCGAATTTATTGCAAGTACAGGTTACAATGCTATAGTTTGCGAAGTACAAATAATATTGAAACTGTCTCGTGCGATGTTTGAAGGAAGAGTAAAAGATAGGTCGTCTTGAGCGCGATTGGTCCATTGGCACGCTCCGAGGAACTAGAGTCCGGGTAGGCCTAGATCCTCCGCACTGGGTTTGTCAGAGTGTATGCCGTAACACCGAGTCGTAGACAGGTAAATTGTCGCATTGTGGTAAGTTTTATTCTTACAGGTTCAGTATGTGAACGGTGAAACTTTCGAATAATAAGGAAAAGATTTTGAAGAAAATGAGAACTCAGCATCCCGACTAAAGATAGAGGCAGAGGCAGACCCCAGCAACATTGTGGACTAATATTGAGAGGGAGCGGGCAGCACAAGATGTTTCTATTGTGTCCTCAGAAGATACGCCGAATGTATCCTGTCTGCCGCGCAATTTCGCGCACGATTGCTGTTTTTTAGACAGCTTAGTTTTTTTATGTTGGTTATATAAACATTTATATAAATGTAAAAATAAACAATAATCGCTAAGAAGTTGCAGTTTTTGGTTTCTCAATATACAGACTTCAATAATTACTTATTCATTAGTTTTGAAAGTAAGTAACAAAATTTACTGTCAGAAATGAACGCAATGTTTATCGAATAAAACCATGGAAACAATAATACTAAAGATATTTTCGTTCTAAATATATCAAAGAATATAAAAATACTTAATTTAAGTACATTTTTATTTAAAAATAACAATTCTTTAACAGATAAATAACACAATTAATGCGCGGTTCTACGACGACATTTGGAATGATTTTTTGTCCGGTTTGCGCGGCAAATGAGGTTACTTGACAAAAAGAACTCGTACATTAATTTAAAAACTTGAGACACAACCGATGATAATCTTTAAAAACACATAAACGCAGGTAAAATAGGCCGTATTCACATACGAGTCTAGGAGCGCAGATCTGCGCTCCGGCACCCGACCTGTTAAAAAGAAAAGCTTTTTAAACGTGTTTACTGCCAGTGATGACGTATGAGACTATGGCCCTTACAAAGAAAAGTGTAAAAAAGCTCAAATGCACGCAACGCTCCATGGAGAGATCCATGCTTGGAGCAAGCCTAAGAGATAATAATAATAATAATAATATTGGATTATTTATATAGGGCCATTTTTGTGAAAATTTCACCCCAAGGGCGCTTTACACACAAAAAATACTCTTACATACTAAAATCATAGAATAACAAAATTAAAATAAAAGGAAAAAAAAAGAAAGAAAAACAGCTCAAAACATAAAAGACAAAAAGAAAACAATGAATATTAAAAAGGTTCTGGGAAATATTTTTTAAACGAGTTCGTTAAGTCTTTTCTTAAATAAAGTCTCTGAATCCGCGTTTCTTATCAGGGAGGGCAAAGAGTTCCACGCTTTGGGGCCCGCCACCGCAGATGCCCGTTCGCTGAACCTAGTTTTCTGGAACTGACTTGCCGGTTCCACAACCCTTCCCACCGCTGAAGTAGACGCTGACCTAAGAGTTTGACGTCTCCCATTTAAGTTGTCTGGAATACAGAGCTCCTGAAGATACAGAGGCGCCATGTTATGAGTTGCCTTGTAAATTATTCAACACAGTTTGAACTCTACTCTCTCAGGAAAACGAAGCCAGTGAAATTCTCGCAGAAGGGATGTTATGTGCGAAAATTAGGCGCAGAACTAGAGTAGTGGATATCATGGATCGTGTAGCCAAGCTAAAAGGACAATGGGCAGGCAGTATGCTGAAAATGGGCTCCCAGAGTTCTGAAGTGGGGACCTTGGGAGAATAAAAGAGGCGTTGGAAGACCTCAAAAGAGATGGGCCGACGATATAGCCGCTGTGGAGGAAAAGAAATGGTTACAACTAGCAAAAAACAACAACAACAAACAGAGCATGGAAGGGTATGGAAGACGCCTTTATCCAGCAGTGGAGAGATGAAGGCTGAAGTAGAAGAAGATTAACCGTATTGCTGATTATACGTCCACGTTTAAGGATACTTAATGTAATTTGTATGTAGCCCATTAATAAAATTAAAAAAAGACTCACGCCACTGTCCGGACCACGCCCAAATGACGCGCTTATTTTTATATAAATTAATGTTCAGCCCTTTAAATTTCAGGATTGATCGTGAATCATGACGCGTCATTTTCACAAACCATTCAGCATACGAATTTCCACGAAAACATCCTTTGTTAAAAATCTTTATATTCTTCATGTTTAATATAATATTCGGAAGAGCGCGACCGGCTTTACCGGTTGCTCCTGTTCAACCTCCTGTTTAATGACGCACTCGATAAATATTGTTATTTGTTATGTAGAAAATCAAAAAGGCAAGCTGGACGTACTTGTGCGTCCTTTTCTAAGTAATTTTTGGCGCTGTTTCACACCAATGTGTCAAAATAAATCATTATCCACCGTTTTAAGAAATATTTCGTAAATTATATATAGGGAATGCAATCCCGATCCCGCGATCTCGAGGCATTTTACAAGATCAATCGCAAACCGAAAAATCGGACGAGATTATCGGGATTATCGGGATTGATGAACATTTTTTAAGTTTTGTATGTTTAATTGTGTATGTCTATAGAGATTTTAGTAAGTACTTAAAACTTATATGTTCATGTCACATTCAAATAATGAAAATAGCTTTGAATAATATTTGCTATATTTCATCAACCTAATATAGTAATAAAAACAACTACTAAATCTACTGCATTGACTGATTGATGCTTGGAAAAACGCCTACAAAAACTTTGATGCGATGATGATTTTTATGATGTAATATATATAATATATAATAATGAACATTTTATTAAAATTCCTGTTGTAAAAATGCAAGGCATTGTCGTTAATTGCTATTCAGCTCTATAAACAAAAAAAAGACACAAAAGTATTCGGGATCCCGATCCGTAGGGACCCCGCGGGATCGGAAATTGTAATCTTGAGGGATGCCGAAAGGGCAATCTCGACTCGGGTTTGCATTCCCTAATTCCAACATAACCAAAAACGAGAACAAACTCAAATCGAATATACTGTATAATTATCGTTCTTTCGTCAGGGGGGAGAGGGTGGGGTCACATTGCAGGGTTTATCATTATCAGCCAGAAATTTCGTAAAAACCCGGCGTATTCTCCAGAAAACACAAACCGGAATATTTTAAACGACCGTGAAAACCTAAGAACATTTTTAACACGACAGGTATTTCTTTCATGTTGATGATCCATGATCAGAATAAAGGTTCCTGTTTGGGCTAAAATAAAACCACGAGCATTTTCTTTTACATATATATTTATAAAACTCCGTCCAGCAGCTTTCTGTTACTCTCCCGCCACAACATCTGGCGACAAAATAATTCCATCAACGTACGAAGAACCGATCATGCGGATATGCGAGGATGTCAACGTGTGAACGATACTTTATATTTGTAAAATAGTGATAAAGATATTAATATCAATTATAGAACACGGCATAATTGCATGGGGAGGAGCAACTATGAGTGCACTCAACTGACTCAACACATTTATTGCAACTCAGAAAATTGCCCTAGAAGTAATCCTCAAAACATCAATTTTAACAAGGACAGATGAAGTATTCAACAAATTTAATGTATACGATACAACAAATTTACGCAAATACAAACACAAAAATAAGAAGTTTAAACCAACTCAAACAATAATTACCACACGCTCAAACAAACTCAATCTACAAATACCACGTATGGACAAAGGAGCTTTAACTATTTTGGACCCAAACTACTTAATTGCATGCTTGACGAATTAAAGTAACCTGGGCTAACCACAATTAACAACCCTAACTTAAAATACAAAATAAAACAGTGGATCACATACTATTGTAAACCATGCCTGTCTCAACACAGATATTTCTAGTGAGACAGGCACAGTCCAACCCAAATTTTTATATTCAACCTAAATAGAAATAAAAACGAGCGAGCCTTACAGTAATCACATGTTATGATTAGTAACATTTGACGTCTCACAATTAAAAATATAATTTGAGCAACAGCAGAAATATACATAAAAATTTTAAAAATCTAATACCTATATATTTATTTATTTGTAAATACAAGTAAAAATTATGTATGTGCATTTATTTATTATTGAATTTGCACAAGGTAGGTACCGTATATATCTACATGCGCATTTTGTTTAGAAATGTGTTTGGTGAATTATATGTTTTTATTTATTTTCATAGATGGCGGTAGTGTGCCACCAGATATTGTATGAAAACTTTGAATAAATATTTAAAAACAATCACATAAATTACATAAAATTAGAGAATGTAAATCATTAAGGGTAGTTATTGCATACATTAATGTAAAAAAATTAAGTATTTATTGGATAGTTTAGAAAATATAAGCCAAAATATATCAAAGTTAAAACATCCATACGATTGAAACCAGCCGCGTAACATATATACAAAATCAGAAGGGCTGGCTGTTGGAAGTGTGCGTCTTCGCTGCGATGGCACTTGCTGGACATTGATTTGTTTATAAACGATGACTATATTCGATCGCGCGCGCGCACATTGGTCAAATGAAATTGCGCGCACTTCCCCGGCGTCTTATTTCCTGTTATAGACGTACCACTATAACTTGGCGAGGGAGGGCGTCCCTGTTGCGTAACAGAAGTTGTCAGGGTGTACATTTATTACACAATACACAATGTACAGAATGTCCGGTGACCTGTGTCGTAGCCTTTAACAGAAATTTGGTCGGACAGCACTAAAGAAACCATGCAGTAATGGCGGCCGTTCTATCTGTCAAACTGTCAGACGGTAATATCGGTCCATTATTCGCTTTTTCAGTTTCGCAAAACTTTAATACTTCATCGGCAATTGTTCTTGCACCATCCCGGACTGTTTAGGATGTTTTGGACATAATGATTCAGTGTGTATTGGTAATCAAGATGTCACAGCTCCCGACCAAATACAAAATTGTACTGAATGACAGGTGCGGGCGGGGCGGGTTTTAGTTCCAAAGTCGCCGCACGCCGAGTTATTGTGGTCAAGCAATAATACATTGTATTGTACACAAAATATCAGTATATTAAATAGTGCACAGTTACTTATGAAATGCAGACTCTACCAAGAACCAATTTTGGCTCACAGCACACAAAAGATGTCACACTTCCCGACCAAATACAAAATTGAACTGAATGACAGGGCGAGGGGTTACCGCCGGGTGCGGGCGGGGCGGGTTTTAGTTCCAAATTCGCTGAACGCCAAGTTACGTTGGGCAAATTCACAAAATTACTGCCAAAGATTGCAGGAAAGCGAGAGGAAAGATGTTACACATCAAAAAATTAAAGTAATCAGTAGACAAAGGGTTGAGAATTTTCGCCCATCAGCCCATGATGCTGGCTTTAAGGGTAGCAAAGATTAAGTACCCCAGCTGCTGGGTAATGGAGAACCGGGATCCAGACTTCATTAAAAAAATTGAGATGGCAAGAAGCACTCTTGTTAAGATGAAGTCTGAACTGCAGCTGAGACAAAGTCTGAGCATCCCTTGGGGGGCGATAAATTGCTACTTCATACCCTCACCGCACTTTAAAGGTGAGAGGTCTAGACCTTAGAAATCAATATTAAAAAGATGTAGGCCTTTGAGAAAGGGCTATCGATGTATGTTAGAAATCACCCAAGTTGAACCTCTTCACCGATGTTTGAATAGGTCGAGACAGCATTCGTAGATATGTGATTTATTTATTTATGAATTAGTGGGCTTTTACAGTACAAGAAAGATACAAATATATAACATAAATATAATAAATAGTAGAAACAAATCATATTTAAAAGAAATTAACAATATATATAGGATTATTTAACTGTAACTGGTTGCGGATATTTTACACGAACCGTATGTTTTTCCAAGAAACGATTCTCGACGTTTCGTTGAATTCTTATTCAACGTCATCAGGAGGACGACTTTCGAGGGCGTAAATTATATGCCCGGAAAACACTACGGTTCGTATAAAATATCCGCAACCAGTTAAATATGTCTAAATAGTTATGGAGATCAAAGATTGCATTTTTTTTTCATATTTCTGTCTTATTTTTTGTAAAATGTTGGACTGTCATTACACTAACTTATATCGAATATGAAACATTCATTCCATTTAATACAAGTCAAATAAAATAATAAACATTTGATTTCCAATTGGAATTTTTGCAGAGTTTTTGTCATTTTATTTAACTTGTATTGAAACGAATGAATTTTTCGTAATCGATATAAGTTACTGTAATGGTAGTCCAACGTTTTATAAAAAATAAGTCATAAATATAAAAAAAAATGAAATCTTGGATGTCGCATATTTCCATAATTATTGATATTGGTCATCGTTGCTTGAACATTTTCAGGGAACATAGTCATGCAATGTTTTATACGTGTTTTCTAAATAACCCTGTATAAACAATGATTAGTACAAAAGCAAACAGTAATAAAATTAAAAACCTTAAACAAAAAAAAAAAAAGATAATTAAACCCATGAACCAGATATACAAAATAAAAAAATTAAATAAACCAAAAAATAATTTTAAAATATAGAATTAAAACATATTTAAAAAAGAAATTAACAATAATTAGGAGACTTTAAAATAAATAAGTGTATAATTCATGGGAAACCAAAAATAAATACACAATTTAGTCCATTAAACTGTCATTAGTTCTACTGGCGAATTCAAAGTCTAAATCATTCTTTAATTCGGGTATGCTACTGCAACGAAAAATGTCTATGAATTTCGAGTATTTGTTTCCAAGCAGATGCATGCGTTTTAACGGTGAATTTAATGCATAGTTATTCCTGTGGGTCCCTACAAAGAACACTTCGTGATGTCTCGTTTATCTTGGTATATTATACGTGACCATCTGAATCAGTTCAGGGCAGTTCAACATAATTTTAATAATTTAAATAGAGGATAACAATGTTGCTGACGTCTTTTTTGTATGATAATTTCTTCAAGTTATTACGAAAGAGAACGAATGTGAAAGAGGTTATCTTGGCCGCATCGCTACTTCTTAGTGGAAACTGCGTTATCATGAAGGTCTGGTTCCGTAATACCTGGATACCAGCTCAAGAAGAAATGCAGCAATTACTTCAAAGTAAAGCTATGAGAACAATGCTGAGAAGAAATAGTTTACTTGGATCAGTACAATGTTGAAAGTACTCAATATGATGACTTATGAATAGATAACACTGTAGCTAGATGGATACTGAAAACTAAAAACAATACGATCGAACAACATTCAATAACATATCATAACATTCCATTACGCACTACAACACTACTTTCTACAAGCCTCTCGTAATCTCTAGAACAAGTCTCTCGGAGGAATTTACCCATAAAAGGCGTCACGCAAAGCGGGGTGAGTCATTCGTGACGACATCCCAGCGTTAGAACCGTGACGCAAACCAGTGTCATCAGCCGTTCTTGGCGGTTAACTCCATGGTTGATGGCTGTCGATCAGGGTGTGCCCGTATACTGACATGAAAATTACCAAAGGGAAGAAGGACAAAGCAGAAGAACGGCAACGTGGAACCCAACACAGACTGAGTGCACCGATATGAGCAATAGCTCCCATATCGGCCCTACATTTTTGCCACCCAATTCGGCACTTTTTTAAATGCCAAAGAGGTCATCCTCCCCACGCCACTTAAACTCACATGAGTGCAAGCTGCGCGGGGAGGCGTCCACACAAATCCACTTCACCGTCTCTTGGGTGCAAAAGAAAAAAATATTAATAAATAAATATAAGGAATGCATATGAAATAAGACCAGGAAAACATTAAAAATGCAAATGGAGAGTCTCTACATGAAAGTAACATGGAACTGCTAAGACATGGAAAAATGAATTCAAGTAATAGGCCCCCGACGCGACCAGGATCAAGAGAATTTAAAAGAAGAAGAAAAAGAGCCTTTAGTATCCATTTTCGCAAAAATAAAATTTCTTTTCATTTACAAAATAAACCATTTTTCAATTCAAATCTTATTTTTCCTCAAATGCGGCAGGAATTTATCGAATTTCATTCCTAAGCAATTTTTTTTTTAACATTAACGTTGATTTACATAGTCGACGCTTTTCACGGTTTATTTAGAGTTTCAACACCTCCATTTATTACGGATTTCATTTTAAATAACCAATCGCTCGAGCTGAATAAATTGAAGGACTCGCAAATTGAAAATAGATTTCTGGGTAGGTTGGGGAAATAGTAAAATATGTAAAGCAGCCGTTTACATTTGAATTTCAGACAATCCCATCTATTTAACTGTAATTTCGGTATTTTATACGCACCATATGTATTACCGAGAAGCGAATCTCGACGTTTCGTTGGATACTTATCCAACGTCATCAGGAGGACGACTTTTCCCCGCGGAGGTGGAGGTCGGACTGATTAGGTGCTACTTTCTAGGACGTAAATTGTATGCACTTTGTTGTGGAGTGTTCTCTTCTTTTACGATTTAGGTGAAATTTCTGTTGAATTATGGTTGATCGGGTAGCTTGTCGGTCTTGTGGTCAGGACTCTCGCCTCGTGATCCAAATGTCGCGGGTTCAAATCTCACTCCAGACCAGCAGGTTAGGTTAGGTTAGGTTACTTCTTCTTCAAATACAGAAAATTTATTTAGTGGTGACATAATTATAATTTATATAAATTAACTTTGTAAACACCATTTATTTATTGAAAAAAATTCAACACGTTTCGAAGCCAATGGCTTCTTCGTCAGGATATAATAATAATAATAAGGTTATTCTGACGAAGAAGCCATTGGCTTCGAAACACGTTGAATTTTTTCAATAAATAAGTGGTGCTTACAAAGTTAATTTATATAAATTGGGTTAGGTTAGTTTAGGTTAGTTTGAAAATAGTAAGAATATTGTTGGCATCTTTATTTAATTAAAAAAATATGTTTTTAGTTTTTATTCTTCTCTGCGAGTTCATGTCGCATGCACTCGCCGTTAAACTTTTGCATTTATTTTCTGAACAGAATGCGAGGTCTGGTGTTATTAATGGAGGGTTATAACTCTGTCATGGCTGCACGTCCGTCTCCACAAATGTTAATGGAGGCGCTCTCCGGCATTCATAACTTTAATTACGGTTCCCACCCTCATCCCCCCGCCCTGTGGGGGTAGGGGGGGTGGGAATCCCGCTGGGTCAGGGGTAGAAACGGGGTCGACCGCCCACGCCGTGTGACAGGCCAGCAAGCTGACTGATGCTGAACGCATTTACCATTTCATTAAATACCAGCCATAACCCGTCAAAATGACGTACTTTTATTATATGTGGTGACGTAATGCACTCACGCTCACAGAGGAACGGCGACATCGTAACATGCCGACGCCAAGCACCATGGAATAAAGCTGAATTCGCCAAACGGGTGACAATGTAAGCGAAGGCAACGAACGAGGACAAAGGCGAGAATTGCTAGAGGGCAGGAACATGGCAGCATTTCACCTTTGCTGAGCCAGACAAAATATTCCACGCGCCGCCGAGTAAATGAAGTCAAAACAACTACGGTTTTCTTTGTTAGAAACAGGTATATAAACCCTCGCCCGCAGAGCAGGGTACCTCACTCCTTCGGGGCTTTTCGGATACAGCGGAAGCCCTCGCCATTTATCGACTCTTTATTGTGTAACTGTATTTACTGTACTTGTAACATTTGTCAGTATTATACTCCAATAAATTCTATTCAAACACCGCGAGTTTCTAATCATCAGCAACAGCAGAGATCTCCGACTCTACAAATAGAGTGGTGACCCTTGAGTTAAATTCATTCAAAACCGGAGGACTCACTCACATCCAAATATATGTTTCATTAAAAATAAGTAAATTGGCCAGGATTGTGGACTAACTGTTACACCATGCATAAGACGCAAGTGTTGACAGCGCCAGAAAGAGAGGACGAAGAAACGAGATTAACCAGATACTCTGTGCTATTCTGAAAATAGCAATATTGAGATGTCAAATCATCATCCTAATCTTGACAGGTGTTTTTAACATTGAATTGCTGCCAATTTAGATTATTTAAGTTTGACGTGTTTGAAATTAATGAATTCAATCAATCAAGCTCTAACGCGTAAACAAACCTTCAGTTATTCACAATTATGAATTACGAGCTTTCCAATTGTTTGAACTCATTAATTTCAAACCTGTCAAACATAAAACGTCAAAAAAAACGGCGTCACAATGTTATACAATAACCGTCAAGATAGAGAAAATACCAATATTGCTTAGTTCAGAATACGGATGACTGGAAGACGGTCATGTTAGGAGCCTCAAAAATCGTCGAGCTTGCAAACGATGATGTATGAATGTGGATGAGGTGAGAGTTGTGTGCCAGTAGAGTAAAGTTTACCATTACCAATATAGGCATCTGTTCCAGGCGACTCGTTAACTTTTGAAGTGGCACATTCAGGGTAAAGTTTGACTGTAACGGAAGTTGCGCACGCGGTGCGTAGCGGAACATGTAGCGGCGGAGCGTGTAGCCGAATATGCAGCAGCGGAACATGTAGCGGAAATGCGATATCAGAACTGACGACGACGTATTGAATTCTTGGCAGCTGTCAGAGTCTATTTACACGTGAGTTTACGAATTTTTCGACATTTGAGAAATTATTCAATGCGAAAACGACATTTGTCAGATATTCGTTTTCTAAACAAAAAATACATTCATTCATTCGACTTTCAATGCGGCTGGCAAAGTTGTATAGTTTCAAAACTTTTGAATACGGTGCCGCTTTAGGCCGAAAATCGATTAAACATGAAAGTGGGTAAGTACTTGGACCCGTTATTTGAAAAAGAACAACGCCTTAATAACGATGGCATATTGAATTCCTATTAGTTGTCAGATTCTGTTTACATGCGAGTTCTTATTTGTGGAAGTATAATTTTTTTATAATCACATTGCATTATCAATCCCCGTGTCTCTCAAATCTAAGAAAATATAATAGGTAGTTTAAATAAATTAACTTAAATTTCTTGGAGCTTTTATGTCGCGCCGAATCTCTGAATCCTAACTCGAGATTTATTATTTTTGCATTTCTTTTCTTCAGTGCCACTTGCATATTCATCTGCATGATGGAGAACCAGCTGAGTCAACAAGCCGAGAACCGCTGCGACCTTTAAAAACACAAGTATTCTATATTTGTACAACTCCGCGTCTTCATAACTCTTTTTGCGCCAAGCGATGAGTTAGGGATGGGATTCTCCAATGAATCGAAGTTCATAAAGAATAGATAAATTGAAGCAAAGCGCAATCAACATCTCTAACTTGCTTAACTCCTGTGTGTCGGTGATGTAACGTAGGTCTACATGTCATAGAAAATATGAAATGTCTACCTTATTTACGAAAACCAGAACGTCACATTTTTTTTAAACATCGAATAGACATTTTCACACCAAAATGACTAAATTAAACTGTTGCGAATGTACGCATTTTTTAATTAAAAAATATTTATTCACTTATCTCGTATTTTCGGCCAGCGTGTAAAAGAGAGCAGAATATTGCACATCGCAGTTAAATCGAGCGAGAAAGAGCGCGACAATACCACACATTTCAGGTAGGACAGAGATGGCGGTTGCTTGGGTTTCGGTAAAAGCGAAAACAATATCGAAAGAGTACGGTAGAGTCGCGTAACACGTGATAGATAAAGACAGAGTGCAGGCGACCTGGCGACAGTGGCGACCGCGTCGTTGAATTCAGTTGGTAATGATACGTCAGCGGGAGCGCACGCAAATTCGATATGCCATGATTTTATGATAATTTACTAAAATAATGCAAATATGTATGTTCACCTTACAAAATTATATAAAAGGACCCTAAAAAAGTCTTATCTGTATCGTATATATGTATATTTTATCACATATTAAAAACATGCCCAGGAGAATCATCGAGGGACATCAGGGTGGAAGATGAGTCGGCAGACCCTGGCTGCGATGGGAAGACGAGGTCGGAAGGAATACGGGACAAATGCTGCAGGTGACAGTCTGGAAGACCGCGGCGGGAGACAGGGGGAGTTGGAGGTGAGGACTGATGGAGGCCAAGGCGTATGAGCTGTAGAGCCATCGAAAAAGAAGAACATACTGAACAAACGCTGCATTTTTTTTGTCCTGTCTTCGACTTGAAGCCATCCATTACCGCCGCCGTGGGATTTCGTCTTTTATTTTATAGAATTAATTTCTTCTTATTATTATTATTTTAGCATAATACGTACCTACTTTATTGTATTTCTTTGATTTTGTTATTTACACCTCTTTTATTTAGTTTATTTTTATTTTTTATTTTATTCCTTCTTACTATCATGTTACTGTTTTTCTTTCTATGTATTTTACATTATCCTTTTTACATTGTTTTTAAGTGTATTTTTCTTTTGTGTATTATTTTTCTTTATGTAGGATTACGTGTGCGTATATTTTGTTTTCAATAAAGACATATCTCAAGGCGGGGACAGTGAAGGCTAGCAGCCGTGCCATTTCGCAACGGTTTATACGACCAGCACGGTCCTGCTTGTCAGTTGAAAAAAAATGTCAACCTGGAGACGATTGAGCAGGACTGATATAGAAGCTTTTGCTCTTATTAAGCGGTGGATACCATTCACTGAAGCCGTCAATCTGGCGGAAGGAGAAGAGGAGGAAGGGAAGAGAGAAGAGGAGAAGAGAAGTGCTGGCCTGACGTCGCACTGAAGCTCTCGGGACCACTCACCACATAATGACGTATGAAGTCGCCCACAAGCTCCAGCGCCCGTTTGCTGTTAAACGTATGACGTCACGCGCGGGGTGGTTGCGGGTGGTTGGAAAATCGATCAAATAAATTTCCCTTTGAGAGGAGTTTGAGAAAAGTTTTAATCAAGTCGAAAAGTTTGAATGTTCGTTACTAGAAATACTGAGACTGTTCAGCATCGTAGCGGACTAAGTCAACAAATGTTGTTATTTTTAAAAATGTTTTTTTTTTAATGGTGTAAGTCAATTTTGTGTGCATTCTAGTGGAGAAGAATGGAAAGAAAAAGCCGGACAGAGAAAATGAGGATATTCTGTGTAGAGTTTAAGAAAAGAGGTCTATACCGCCCTCATAAGCATACAGAAAACTCTAAAAATGGAAAATATACGATAATCAATTAATACAAGAAAGAGACTTACAGATATGGTCGACATATTCACGAAAATATATCAGGCCAACATTTATTTTCATTTAATTATTTTGTTTTGGGGAAAATTAACAGCAAAACAACAATCTTAAAAATATGAAATAATGGTTTTTACAATTATGCCAATTACAAATTTTCCACTGAATATAATAATTTACTTTAACTTACTTTAATAGCGAGTGGAGAGGGTGGAGGGGAATGTGGGACGGGAGTAGAAGGGAAGATGTAATGTACGAATTAGTTTGGGTGCGTAGTGTAGATATTGTTTGTTTTATGTTTCTTATTGTTGCGTTGAAAATGTCAATGTGGTGATAGTTTGTGTTAAATGAATTTGTGGATCTGTACATAGGGGAGTTTTGTTTTGAGTTGGTCTTACAAAAGGGGAGATGAAAAGTAGGTGAATGTCTGTTACATGGCCTAATTGGATAACGCGCCTGCCCCGGATAGGAAGAGATCCGTGGTTCGAATCCCGGTAGTAGTAAAATATTTTTTCGTGGATTAGGTTTTTATGCATGTCATTCTAATTGATAAATTTATTTGGTTTTAAAGGAACATGCAAAAAATCACAAAATTAGTTAAATACGACTTAATGTTCTATAAGAAATTGTGAACAATTTGACATTAAGTATAAAGCAATATTGTATTTTTTTATTATATTATGCTTCTTTTAAGCTGCTGCTTTTACTATATACTTGCTTTTTACTTTATATTATATTTATCTTTTAGGATTGTGCTACTGCTGTGTATTTGCGTTCCACTTTATGTATTGTTAAAAGTATTCATTCATTTAATGTACGTTTTACCTTATTGTTAGTAACAGCCCTGAAGGGAGAAGGGAAGGGAGAAGGGAGGAGAGAAGGGAGAAGAGATTAATAAATTAATAAATAAAATATAAAATTTATTATAGTGCTAAAGACGTCATATAGTTTTTAAATTTTTCACAAATTTGAACTAATTCTAAGCAAACAGACAGTATTCTTTCATAAATTACGGTAAATTCATAATGTTTTGTAAAATAGTTAAGTTACCAAGAAATAATCATTAAAATTTGTGTTTTTTTTATTATGCAAAGTTCCTAAATAAACAAAGGACTCGGACCTCAAGATGTAATTTTGAGGTACGAATTATGCTTATGGGAGCAATATAATAGACACCTTCAAAGATCCAAAGAGCCAATAAACATAGATACAAATCCTACATTTGAAATGTAATCAAGGGAAATAGACAGAGAAGACAACAGGAAAAAATAACTACCTAAGCATCACGCCATTTCCTCGCAAGGGTTGGCAGAGAGGATTGAACGTCACACGCTTCTGTCTTGGCGTCCCACTTAAGTCTCGTCCTCTTTCATACATCTTCCCACGCACGCTCGTTGATTGTTGAAGCTTTGAACAGGGCCGTCCTTCTTTGCTTTTTTTCGTCCTTCTGTTTCTGCTGCCTTGGACGCACATTTCATACGTTTCTTTTACCATCCTTTCTCTTAGTTTCACGTGACCAAATCATCACAGCGAAACTATTTAAATAGATCTACAATTAAATCATAATGTGTTCTTTATTCACTCTATCGTACAAGGATTTTTCATAAACGTGCCTTAGCGACGACATACCCAACATTAGTTTTTTTGTCAATTCTCGTCCTTCAATGTCCTGAATGACAAGTTATGTAGATCGTGTCTTTAATACTAATATAAATATGATCTTGTTTTATTTTATGCATTTATTCGGAAAAAAGTAACCCACAAAAAACAAGTTTTTATTATACTCCCTTTATTGTAAAATATAACAAAAATTAAAGACGAATTAAAACACATAACATAACACTAAACTTACAGTAATTTAATATATTTCTGAAATGTCTCATGTTTTTGCTTTGATAAGACGCTTCATGCTTTGAATATTAAATTTTAAAAACATTTGTCAGTCAATTTAGCGATTCTGGAAAATTCTTACGTAGCGAAATAAACCGAAGCAAAATTAATAAGTGCGGAAATTGATGGAATATTCTAGTGAACACTGAATAAAGTGTTAAAGCGAATATAAAGTGTCTATTTACGAGTGATAAATTTTTGAAACAGTTTAATTTAAGGAATAGCGCTACATTTAATAGTGTTAAGCGACTTTGTACGTTAGTTTAATTAATTAATCGGTATTCAATAAATCCATTATTAAATTCCAGCGTTTTCATTAATTTCTCCTACAGCCATGACACGTAACAATATGTTGTGGACCAAGACAGTCTGAAAAATGTCCAATATGATATTAACTGTTGAAATAATTATATTGACCGGGCATTATAAATAATGTCCTTCGCCTAACGGGCAGAATCATAAAAAATACGTGTTCTCTGTTAAATTATTTGAATCTATATGCGCACTTTGGCGCAGACGTTGCAACAATGAGCTCTATACTCTGCTGAAGGAGCCAAACGTCACAACATTTATAAAACTGGGAAGACTTCGGTGGCTGGGTCATGTGGAGAGAATGTCCGAGCATCAAGCACCAAAGTCCCTGCTGAACTCAAGGCCGACAGGGCGAAGGAGCTTAGGAAGGCCACAATTAAGATGGAGTGACAACGTCCTCAAAGACATCTCTGCATTGGAGCTTTGTAACTGGATAGAGCTGGCATTAAACCGAGATGATTGGAGGAAGATTCTTGAGGAGGCCAAGACCCACCAAGGGTTGTAGTGCCAAGAATGATAATGATGATGATGACATGCGCACTTTATATCGAGACGAGACGAGAATTTACAGGGCAGGGGGCGAGAAAGTCTGTCCTGTCGCTTCAACAACGAGACAGCGAGTCTCTCGAAACGATAAGGGTAACTGGTATATGGAGGTAGAATGTATTTCGATAGAGACAAATCAGTGTTACCACATAAGAGAAAAAGAACATTCTGTAAAATCGATTTCCGTGCCAACGTGAGGCCACGAATATCGAACAAATATCCATATACAACTTTCAAAATTTTGGTAGACGTGTGGTTGATCTTGGGTGGAATCGTACACGTGACATTACGTAAAGCGATACATTAAACCAGCCTCAAAGACAGGTTGCAAGCCCTGCGGATGCCCAATAAAGACTTCCATACATGTTCAATTCAATTTATTTTTTTATATAACATTTACATTACAAACACAAAATTTAATTCATAAATGTTATAAATAAGTTAGAATTAAGCATATATAAGTAAGCAAATATTATTCATTATAAAATCATTCACATAAAAGGTGTAGTAGAATCCTGCTTCGGAATACCCTCTCAGAGATATAGAACAGATCAATATCCGGAGTAATATTGTTCAGCATAGCAGTAGCTCTTCCAACAGGCATAACCATCGGCAGGTTGGTCCTGTATATTGGAATGTGAAACAATCTACGCTGACGCTGTCTTACGTAATTATCGGAAACATACAAACAAATGTAGGGGGGGTTACCCTACACACAGCCACGGTCCTGAGCAGACGTATATGGTATATGGTATAGCCGCGACTTCATCAGCAGATCACCAAGTGGCACGAGGACGGCGGGGCCGTCGCCCCAGCACCACATTATCGCAGTCACCTCGGCACGGGTAATATCCACGCACACGTGTGCCAGATCATACACCCCCCGGACGGACCCAGAGAGTCTTTGTTCGCTAATCATATAAAAAGCGGCCCACGCCCTATGTGGGCATGTCAGTCTCTCATCGTCCGCCGGCGTGAGGCCGGAGGCTATCTGCATTTTACGAGATCAACTCCGAACCGAACAATCGGACGAGATTATCGGAATTGATCATCATTTTTTATGTTTTATACGAGTATGTTTACTTGTGTATGTCTATAGAGCTTTTAGTAAGTACCTACTTAAAACTTATATGTTCATGTCACATTCAAATAATGCAAGTAGCTTTGAATAATATTTTCTGTATTTTATCAACCTAACACAGTAATAAAAACTACTAATAGCTCTACTACATTGACTGATTGATGCTTGGAAAAACGCCTACAAAAACTTTAATGCGATGACTAATAATGAACATTTTATTAAAATTGCTGATATAAAAATGCAAGGCATTGGCGATAATTTTTTTTAAATTTTATTTTTTATTTTTTTATTTATTCTTAAAATAGGTAATATAATTAAATTTATATTTCCTAATATATACATTGTAAAATTTCATTTTTAAATACGTAAACTATCAAATATATTTCTAATCAAAAGTACGTATCATAAACTCTCTTAGTTTTTTTTTTTTAATTTCATCTTTTTTTCATCTCTAATATTCTCTGGCAGATTCACATACAACTTCAATAATTGCTATTCAGCTCTACAAACAAAAAAAAAACACAAAAGCATTCGGGATCCCGCGGGATTGGAAATTCTAATCTCGAGGGATCCCAAAAGAGCAATCCCGACTCGGGATTGCATTCCCTAGCTATCACCCTTCGAGTATCTATCATTGTCTTTGTAATCGTACTCATGTATAACTTGTACTCGTTTTATCGAGATAATAAAATTCATCAAACATTCTATACGACTTTGGAGCTTCTTTGGAACATTCTTTGTGGGTTGGTAGTACTTGTTACGTTTTTAATTAAGAAAAAAGACATCTGCAATTTTTCTTAATTAAAAACGCGGTTTCCGTATTCAGAATGTCTCCCTGCAACTCGATGCATTCCTGCCTCAGGCTATGTTGGACCGCGTTGTTTGTTCAACTAACAAGGGCCGCCCACGCCGACCCTGGCCGGTGCAGCCTGGTCATGGAAACAGACTAAGAGCTGAGGATCGATACAGCAGCCCTGCGTAGCTCCGGGAAACTTGGAATACAGTCTACTTCAAACTTGCAAATTTAGTTTGCAAGTCGAGCGCGGGGTATGAAACTAGCGCCGTCTTGGATATTTAAATTATTATTTTGCAAGAATTTAAAACCTAGGAAGTACATCTTTTAGCATTCAGCATACCGTCAACCCGTGTTACGGTGAAGGATTGACTATTTTAAAAAAAATACCCATAAAAACCAAGTTTTTATTACACTCCCTTTCTTTGTAAAATATAACAACAATTAAAGACGAATTAAAACATATAACATAACACTAAACTTACAGGAATTTAATATATTTCTAAAATATCAGATGTTTTGAGCTTTGATAAGACACTTCATGCTTTGAAGATTAAATTCTAAAAACATTTGTCAGTCAATTTAGATTTTCGACATTCGTAGTGAAGTACCTATTATGCATACCGACGGAGTAATTCAAATTTAGAAAATATTCCGCGACGTTATCGGGCCGCCGTAATCAAACTTTTCTAATGATTCCGATTTGAAAAAACCAATAAAATTTCTAAAATTCCGAAATTATACTATAATTATTAATTTTTTTTAACGAAAATTTGATACGATTCTGCTTGCCAAGTTTCAGCTTGATTGGATCACGGGAAAAGGGTCAAATATCGATCCAAAGTTTTTGTTGACGGCAAGCAAGCAGACGCCACGAGTTAATATTAGGTCCCTACATATGAAATTGGCGTTTTGCCGTACTGGCAAATTTAATCTCAAATATCTTCTCTTTGGTTAGGAATTCCAAATCCAAATTTATACAGCTATTTACTAATGTATTTTTGTTTTGAAAATTATAATTCATTTGTTTTTTCCTCAATTGTTTTTTTCTTTGCGTCACTCAGTTTACAAAATGAAAAACTTGAAATATCGCGTTATTTACGAGTACGAGTTCCACCGTGGCACCAGTGCTGCAGAAACGGCTCGAAGGATTAATGATGTGTATGGCGACGGTGCCGCAAAAGAAAACACAGTGCGTTTTTGGTTCCAACGTTTTCGTTCTGGAAATTTCGACCTGCAGAACAAGCCCCGTGGACGGCCGGAGACCAAAGTTGATAATGAAGAATTGAAGGCTATTGTGGAAGCGGATCCATCGCAAACCACATCCGAGTTAGCTGCAGGCTGCGGTGTTAGTGATAAAACTGTTTTAATCCACTTGAAGCAAATTGGTAAGGTGAAAAAGCTTGAAAGGTGGGTACCTCACGAATTGAGTGAAGCAAATCAACAAACGCGCGTTGACTGCTGCGTTGCATTACTCAACCGGCACAATAATGAAGGGATTTTAAATCGAATCATTACCTGTGATGAAAAGTGGATCCTGTACGATAATCGGAAGCGCTCATCGCAATGGCTGAACCCTGCCGAACCAGCCAAACCATGCCCCAAGCGAAAATTGACTCCAAAAAAGTTACTTGTGAGCGTTTGGTGGACTAGTGCTGGTGTCGTTCACTACAGCTTTCTTAAATCTGGCCAGACGATTACGGCAGATGTCTATTGTCAGCAACTGCAAACCATGATGGAAAAGCTAGCTGCTAAACAACCGAGGCTGGTTAATCGCTCTAGGCCACTGCTGCTTCATGATAACGCTAGACCACACACTGCACAACAGACGGCTACCAAATTAGAGAGCTTCAATTGGAATGTCTAAGACATCCACCGTACTCTCCGGACCTTGCCCCAACAGATTACCATTTTTTTTTAAATTTGGATAACTTCTTGCAAAGGAAAAAATTCAACTCCGATGGGGCAGTCCAAACCGCCTTCAAAGATTTTATTGATTCCCGTCCGAATGGTTTTTTTAGTAAAGGGATCGATGAACTACCTATGAGATGGCAAAAGTGCATAGACAGCAATGGTACATACTTTGATTAAATAAATATATTATAATAAAAAAAATCGGCTTTATGTTCCTCCCATACTAAACGCCAATTTCACATGTAAGGACCTAATATAAACTGAGTAAAAAATGCTTTTACTAGTTTAAGGGGGGATTTCTCATGAAATGGATATCAAAAATCCTTTTATTTGCATTTTTCTTTATACAGAGTGTATCTAACAGAGCTAGTCCACAATATTTTACAGGTGGATTCCTGCCTTGATTTTAAGTCGAAAATATTCGAGCAACCATGATCTAATATCAATAGGCAAGGAGATATGCGACATCAAATTATTCTTTTTTTTTCAATATTTCGGACTTTTATTGAAACGAATGAATTTTTCATTATCGATATGAGTTACTGTAATGATTCTTCAATGTTTTGTACAAAATAAGTCAGAAATATTGAAAAAAATGTAAGTTTTAGTCATATTTTATCAACTTGTGTATTATAGTCACTTTTTCATAGAACTTTTTGAGTTCTACAACTTTTCTTTCCAAAAGTAGTTAAAAATCTTTTACCATTGAGGCAGCGTTCGTAAAAAACGCGTCGCTCAACCATTTTATCGTCGACTTTAGTTGTAAAATGGGTCACCACGAGAAGCACTTTTATTTTAACGGGTTAATATGTAGTCCATTTCCACCCCAAAAGTCCATTCTAAATCTTTGTGAAAGAATTTTTGAAATCGGATGAGTGGTTTCGGAAATTACCTCATACATCCAAACTTTACCTCTTCATATATTAAAACATCTTCCATATACTTATTTTTGATTTTTTTAGTGTCTATACTTCTATTTTTACTCCCTTAATATTAACTCGTGGCGTCGCTTGTTTTCTTGTCTGACGAAAAAACTTTGGATCCATATTAAACCCCCTTCTCGTGATCCAATCGAGCTGAAACTTTGCAAGTAGACTCGTGGCGACGATCAAGAAGATCCATCAAATTTTCGTTAAAAAAATTAATAATTATAGTATAATTAATAAGTATAATTTTGGATTTTTCAAATTTTTAATGGTTTTTTATACAATTCAGTAAGTTGTATGGAGATTCCGATGCATATGGTAGACACGAAACCCGAAAATGAGAAAGGGAGTATTGAAAAACTTGGTTTTTATGGGTGACTTTTTTAATTTTTAGTATATACTGTATCCTGATGACGGGACTTTTGGCCCCGAAACATGTCGATAATTTAACAAAATAGTCGTTTATACAAAGCGTTTTCTTGATAATTATATAAATAATGTTACCACAAACTCCTTTTTAAGAAGTTTATTTAATCTAATGTAAAACATAAATGAATTTTCAATTTAAAATCGGCTTTTATTTTCGGAACAACCCTACGTTTCATTACCCATTCGCCTCGGGTATCGTTTTATCTCTGCAAAACGTTTATAAAAAACTTTCAACAGATTGGCCATCCCTGAACTACGTGGGAAACCGTTAAGTTATAAATTTTCAGATGTATCTAGTGCCTTTGTAAAGTGCGCTCGTAAACTACCAGGAATTTAATGTCTCTGTTATTTATACTTTTACTGCGTTAAAACTCTCAATCATTTTTTGAATAAATTTGTAAAATATATGTACAGTATGCAAAAAGCTCTGTCTTAGTAACTAACTACAGATTTTAAATCAATCATACGATTTAGGCCGGTCTTACAAACGGAAGATCAAATATCCGTTAGTAAACCGACAATTAGTAAATATTACCGACGCTCGTCTTATAAACTATCCTCGCATACTGAGAACTCTTTACAACTCCTTGGTGCGAAGTAGACTCGAGAGTGGCTCGATGATCTGGGGGCCACATGAGAGCAAGTACTCTCTTATGGTGGAGAAAGTCCAAAAGAAGTTTCTGAGATATCCCTACATGAGAGAGTACGGGCATTATCCTTGGCTTTACCCAACCGAGTTTCTCCAGGGTATGCTTGGCTACAATAGTCTAGAGACTAGAAGGAATATGTATTTGATTACACATTTTTATCGATTGTTGCGCGGTATGATCGATAATCCTGAAATTATGCAGAGCATTGGTGTGTATGTTCCCGATAATTACCCTGGACATCGTCAGCATAGATTGTTTCACATTATAATATACAGGACCAACCTGCCGATGGCTATGCCTGTTGGAAGAGCTACAGCTATGCTGAACAAAATTGCTTTGGGTATTGACATATTCCATGTGTCTGAAGGGGTTTTCCGAAGCAGGATTCTCCTACACCTTTGATATGAATGAATTTATATACGTTTGATATTTTGTTTTTTGTATATTATCTCACTTGTTAATAATATTTACGAATTAAACATATGTTTGTAATGTAAATGTTATGTTATAAATAAATAAATTGAATTGAATTGAATAAAACAATATCGTACTGCTCTTGTCTATGACTTTATTAAGCTATCAGTGGCGAATTATATCTCTTTTCTATGGAAACTAAACATAACTCAAAATTTCTCGCTCGCA
The DNA here is from genome assembly GCA_016648135.1 of Agrypnia vestita. Taxonomy (NCBI): domain Eukaryota; kingdom Metazoa; phylum Arthropoda; class Insecta; order Trichoptera; family Phryganeidae; genus Agrypnia; species Agrypnia vestita. Next base: position 100,366 of record JADDOH010001124.1, read on the forward strand.
CCGGATTTTTGGGATACTTCTCACAACACTATACTGGCAGTAGCCTTTGAAATCCCAAAAAAGTCTGCAGCAGCTAATAATATTGATCCAAGAGCATAGAATCTCAAGGCAACAAGCAATTGTGTGGTTGGTGATAACGTCAGATTTCTACGCGTGCGCGTTTTTAAATTTTGCCCAATATCTTCTAGAAGCTCTTAAGCAGACCTTTTCGACAAGCGAAAACGGTAGATAAAATATCAAAATAATCCACTCGTATATTGAAAACTCTTTGTCGTCGAGTTTGTTCTTCATTCGACGAAATTGAATACAATAATAGCTCGACATAGCTATCTGAAAACATTTTTCCTTAAAAATGTAGCAGCAGTGAGCACAGTATATATGTACATGTTAAACAAACAGCATGAAACGCCATTTGAAAACGGATCTAACCTTAAAAAATAATACGTCAATCTGTCATACTTCTGTCAATTTAAACTAACGGACGGTAAACTGGTGGTTCGACTGTCGGTATCGGCCGTCGGTAAAATTTTACTAAAATTTGACCAACGGATTGTTATAAGACAAAAAAATGACGTTTGTATCAAATTTCGGTTTAATTGGTCGGAAATTTAACTAAGGGATGTTTATAAGACCGGCCCTTAAAACATCAAACTGTCACGTAGTCATGACTGCGGAGGCAAACGACAATACTGGAAATTAATTAGAAATTTATTAGTTACCTAATGATTAATAAATTATCACTTTGTAGTTCTTCATTATGAATATAATTAAACGAATTAACTAAGTAAACTAAATCGGAACATCATTGCGCTGAATTCACAGTTACTAAATGTTTCTACAATATTTCACTCACTAGTTATCTAATTAGTAATTTGCACTAATTATCTTAGTTCACTATATATTCTTCGC
>JADDOH010001125.1:0-34052 GCA_016648135.1 Agrypnia vestita
AAAATAATCTCAACTTAGGTAATTAACTAAATTACTCGGGATCCTAAAAATCTAAATTCGAAAAATAAAAGTAACCTCGCGTACGTGAAAACTATGAAAATATCCACATTGGGGTCTGATCCATCTTGTCATCCCGTTTTGCGATCGGCTCTCCACGTACCCCCTTCTACTGATTTTACCCACATTTCGGAACCGATGTGTACCTGACTATACCGTTCTTCCGTATATCGCTACATCCGCTATTCCCCTTCGTTTTCCATATACCCTTCCTTCTCGTGGGTTCCAAGTCAGCTCCATTGCCAACACACTAGAACCGTCTTTCGCCGACCCCTGCATGGGTGGCTTCCGTGGGTGACTGTCGCCCTGACCAGTCGAGATCCCTCTTCAATTCATCTTCAGTTCATCATAAGCTATTATGCAACACCGTCATTTCCGTGTCAACGCATTTATGACATCGGAACAAACAAATTTCCCCGTCTACTGTATAGTTCAGTACACAAAAATTCCGAAAAAGAGAAAAAAACATTACCCCCATTTTGATAAATTCAAACGAGAAAAAAATCTACGTAACTTGACAGAAAAATTTATTCGCGAATAACAAAACACTCAACAACTACGTACTATATGCCAGATGAGCGGGTCTTATACACGTTCATTCAAAACTATAAAAAAAATAACCTTACATTACAGAACACAAAAAAAACACGTTACTTCACGAAAATCATAACATCACACAACCCAAGAACGAAACGATAACAATTATATCCCTCGACCGTTCCGACTTTAAAATCTACAAAAAAAATTGGTTAAAGCTTAAGTGCCTTAAAACGCATACCATCTATGTAAATACACAATAACGGGAGAGAAAAAACAAAAGTACCATGAACCATTCCTTCCTACTTCCTGAACGACTACCGTTATTACTGATGTAGACAAAAAAACAGTAAAAATTACACGTAATCTTCAATGAATAACCAACATTAGAACATACCCTAAACTCATTTTTGTTACCGACCATAAACTTGACCTAAATATTTTATTTTAAGTTGTACTTTACCGACCTACCCTAATTACTAACAATGGGCACAGTATACTGTGCAATGGGGTACTTATTGCACAATATTGGTCCCTTAGTTTACTGACCCACTGAGAGATCCGTATTGTTATATTTATCGTTTTTACTCCTGTCATAAGTGCAATCATAAATGACCTTTCTCGGTTCCTTTATACGGTACAAAATAAAAAAAAAGGTCTGGCCTTATTCATATCTATTAGCCGCCGTAATTTCGTTCTTCTCTCGAAGTAATCTATAATTAAGAGGGACATATTTTTATCCTTACGCGTTAACAGATTTTTAATATTACAGCGTCAACATTTTAAATAACATTGTTTATCTTATATGATTAATAAACGTCTTCTACATCATCACGGTAGCTACCAATAACAATTAATCTAATTTATCCCTCGATAACTACTACGTCTATGTCACTTAATCCATTGAATACTATAACATAAAATATATCAACTAAAAATAAAAGATGTCTTCAAAACTACTGTTATAAACGATTACTTGTAAGTGCCAAATACCCCCTATCGACACTCAATATCTACAGACGTATTAACGCTACTAGGTTCCGCGATGTCCTAATGTTACAAACTTATTACAAAGAGAAATGCGCTATCAAATTTCACAAATCTAATTACTAAAAAAAAAAACCACGCGGCTGATCTCGCAACTTCCAAAAACCAAATAGGTATAGGTATTTTTCCCGATTCCACTGAGAAATAATACCCTTAAATAATAAAAATGTATATGCCCTACATCTGTGAAATAATAACCTTAAATAATAAAAATGTATACGCCCTACATCATATACAAACTGTCCTTCCAATATAAATGGCAATTAAAATTAAAGTATATTATTAACAGCATTCCCGATTTTTGAAGGACTTCACTTGCAAAACTACCTACACCTATGATATAAACTACAACACAAATTAATTTAACGAAATCTTGGTAAACATTTTATCAGTAAAATTGATTATCTACAAATTTTAATTACATAATTGGGCGCCAAACGATTTTGATTAACCATCAGACAAAATCGTTAAAACCTGGTTTAAAAATCCAAACTGAAAAAATTCCAACCACCTCCTTGATTTAGTGATCATTGCTAATCTCAGGGTCTTGCGTTCGTCAGACACCATTATCTGAAAAGCACCACGTTCGGGAGCCAATATGATACGCACTCGGCTTATTTTTAATAAGTAAATTAATTGGATCTCAGGGTCGTTTGATCGTCGAGTCTAAACTGATTCGATATGCCCCACGCTTGGGCCGCCAATATGATACGCACTCGTGGTCATTTCCCACTTTTCAGAGGGCAGATCCCCGGCTACGATCGCCGCTCTGACGTGCTATCAAACAATTTGGGGAGCGATGATCACTAAGGGAGTGGTGGTGGGAAAATTTAAATGAAAACATTCGAGTTTGAATCGTACATATATTTACATAATTGAAATTGGAAATTCATCGTTAAATCTAACCTTATTATCTAACGTTAATTCTACCTTTCTATCGTCTTGAACGTGGCGACGTCCTGGTCCGGCGACGCGACGCTGTACGCATCACGGAGCGACGATTCCCTCGACGCAAGGCGTGAGGCCCATCTCACGCTGGTCTCCTTCTGCGCTGGCGGCGGGCTGGTTATCGCCCTGATAACCAGCTGACCATCTCCAATGGTCTTCGGCCCCGCCCTCGTCCTCTTCTTCCTCGTCCGTAACAGCGGCCACGTCAGGCTACATCAATCCACCTGACGCCGCTGTTGGTGGACTCCAGACGTTCTCCTCAGCCTCCTTGACTGTCACCTTGACAGTCAAGATTACCTTAGACCACCCGGCTCTCCAGAGAGTCTTCTTCCTCTGCTGGGGCTCCTCGGCGTAGTCCTCCCGACTGTCGCTCTGACCAGTCGGGTTCCCGTCTCTCTTCTTCTCGTTTCTCTTTCTCTCGGCGCTCCTTCCGCGGTTCACTTAATTGATGGTCGGCCGACAGTCATCTCTCACTGCCGGCCGACCTTCTCGCACCACTTTTAACACTCACTACTCACTTCTAGACTTCCAAGTCCCAACTGCTCTTCCAACGATCTACTCCCAACTCTTTCCAAGTCCCAACTGCCTGTGGGAGTGGCCACGCAGGGTTTTTATACATTTCAGTTTCCCTTCAACGTTTTTGGCCACTACCCTCCTGTCCAACACTTAATCTTATTCGTTAGGCCTAATATTCGGCCACGCCTCCTAATATTATTTTACTTAACTAATCTTAACTAACAAGAAATAAAAATCTTAAAATTAATACCACTTATAAATATTTTTTTTTCATAAAATTAATTACATTAACAATTAATTTATTAACATACAACATCAAATTATTATTAATATACCTAACAGACAAGTACATATACACTATTTAATTAACTATACAATTATCTAAATCTATACGATAAAATATATCTTAGCATACCTTATTTTTAAACTTATTTTCGGTGGTCAACCGAACTATGACATAATCACTAGCAAATATAATATTACTACAACTAGATTGCATTTGACATACATACAATTGAAAATTTTATAATTATTTACATTTAAAATTGATAAAAGAATCCTAATCATCGTCTACCTATATCTACCTATAATTATATATTAAAATATCGCAATCCAGCTAACTTTTTATTATCTGCTGCTCTTATATATATCTTGTTATTAATAATTAGTCTAATATTAACAAACAATAGATGGAATGAGCGTCAAGGCACAGATGGCTTTTGGACCACCCCGGTTAGGGGCTATATAATTTATTACCGTTCAAGAATATACGGAAGCAAGGCGAGATTTTTCTACAATAATTGAACGGACTGGCGAACAATGTTAAATGTTGGTTTTAGAAACTAATAGCTTCCTTAGCACGGATTCGGAGAAAATTTGGTAAAAATCATGTACCCCGTCTCCTTAGAAATTTATGGCTTTCTAACATGTGCAGCTACGACCATGAGGGTGTTCTTACGACAAAATTTAAAAATTCGCAGAATTACCCTTGGCTCTGAAATCTTACGGAAAAAAAAAACGCGACCACCCCGAAGAGAGAGAACGAATTTGACGCGTTTTTCACAATAAAATTGATAGGAATACATCATGTTAATATAAAGAGTTTATAATTATTTATTATTTAATATGTGAATTTTTCCGTTTTGCGCCATTCGAACGATTTTACTGGTTTGTCTTCAAACGGAAATGTTTTATTTCTAATACACGAATTCTGACTGGTGAACGTATTTTATCGTAACATAAATGTATAGATTATTAGGCTCGTTAGATGTTTATATTCCGTATTATTATGCAATCGTTTCCAACACTGCTTCTATAAAAGAATTTGAAGTTATTACGATACACAACGGGGTCTTTATCCATTAGACAATCAATGTGCCAAATCAACGATGTATTATGAGTATTATAGATTACGTGTAGACTATATTTATCGAGATTTAGTTGCATTTATTATTCTAGTAAGGGTTTGAGTATCGGTGCCAGGTTCCATTACGAGTCGGAAATAGTTCATGGTTATAGACATCAGCAATTGGTATTTTAGTCGCGCAAGAGGTAGCCTTATTTGAAATATAATTGTGTTTTATGTTTCGACCCTGACAGACAGGTTGGTAAAGCTGTAATTATTTAGGTTAGATACTGGGTAAATGCAAAGGGCATTAGGTATTATCAAATTTCGCATTCGAGCCCAATAGATGATATAAATATTTTAGGTAATATAATTTTTTTTATATATAATTTAGGTAATACAATTCGTTGCAGGATAACATTTTTATATTATATGCAGATAATAATAATAATAAAAATAATATAATTTAGGTAATATAATTCGTTGCAGGATAATATTTTATTCGAGGACTAGTCAATATTCCATTCTAGAGCAAATGTTTTTAGTCAATCTCTTTATAGATAATATTTAACAGCAAATCAGACATGTTAGTTAATATTTTTAGTTAATATTGCATTCAAAAGAAAAAATACCACAGAAGAATTATTTTCAGTTAATATGTATTTTTTAGATAATTTTTTTATAGAGCAATTTCGTATAGCATGGAACATTATTTCATAAGAAGAATTTAATTTTAGTTGTAATAATTCAACGCATAGAAGATTTTATTTTAAAGAATTATATCGCTACGTCGTATTTGTCGCTGGATTCTGCCGGCGCGGCGTGTCGCTGTCGCCTTCCGCGATAGCCTCACGCATGCGGCTAACGAGCGTTCGGCCTAACTTATCGCCAGCAGCTAGTGTGCGTCCCGTCTCTCTGCCGTCAGTCTGCCGGCTACAGACTTCACCTCTCGAGCTCAGCGTATTACCGCGCTAACTATTATAACAAAATAATACTTGATTGAAAGGAGATTTATATTAAAGAATATTATTTGCTACGACTAGGGATGGGTCGTCGACGTATTTACCGTCGACGAAACGAGACCGTCCACGTCCATCCATCGACGAGACGATCAACTAGTTGAATTCGTCAACTAGTTGACGCGTCAACTTCGTTACGGGGACGTCGCGGACGTTCTATCTAAACATCGGGACGATGGTCAACTGTCTACGGTTCGACGCGACGCTGCTCGACGGCTCAATCGTTGGCTATTTTTATTATGTTAATTTTTAAAATTTAAAGAAGTTCGTAGGAATATAGTTTCGGGGATAGTAAAACCGCTACTTGTACTCATATGTAAAAAGTAATATTTTATTATTTATTTGTTTACGCACATTATAGTCTTTTACATATTGTTTTATATACTTCTTTCTATATATAATAAAGAAAGAAGTAGGTATACACAGCAATATCAGGTGTAAGCAGTAAAATATAAATATAAACTACATATATAAGCATTGAAAGTATTGGGTATAAGCATTAAAATATGAGTATAAAAATTAAAAATATAAATAAGTACAAAGCAGTAATGTGTGTATAAAAAAATATATTAGGTACATATAATAACATGTGTACAGGGTTATATGGAAAACATTAATAATCTCGCAGGACTATATTCCTGCCTTGATTATGAGTCGAAAGCTATCATGACCTTATATCAATAGTTATGGAGATATGCGACATCAAAGTTTGAATTTTTTCAATATATCTGACTTATTTTTTGGAAAACGTTGGACTATCACTACACTAACTCAAATCGATTACGAAAAATTCATTCGTTTCAATACAAGTTAAATAAAATGATAAAAAACCTTTACATTTATTTATTATTTATAAATTTATAAATAAATACATAATTTAAAAATACTTTACATTTGAGATGTTATCTAGAAATTTATTGAAGAATAAATCTTTCAAAGTCAGGCTTTCACTTTGTGGTGACATTATTAATAAATAAATATATCTGTATTATTTGTCAACTTTAGTTTAAGGCTCAATCTGAGAAAAGGAACATTGTTCCCGAAACATGTAAAAAATCAATAAAAAGTGGTGTAAACAAAATTATAATAGATTTATTTTTTTATCTATAGAGTTGAAAATAGATCAACTAGTTGACGAATTCAACTAGTTGATCGTCTCGTCGATGGACGGACGTGGACGACCCATCCCTACTACAAACGCATATCTTATCTCTCGCTTAGAATAATATAATGGTATCTGTGCAGATCTCCCCAAACAGGAAATAAACAAATTACAATCTGTATTTAACGTCGTCGCAAGACTCATTATCGGCGTCTAAAAGTCTGCGCATATCTCACACCAAACACAAAACCTTCACTGGCTTAAATTTCCAGAGAAGATTGAATATAAGTTAGGCCTTATAATATTCAAGGCTATTTCACAACATGGTCCCTCGATACATTACCGACTTCTGCATTTCATTTTCCGCAAATGAAAGACGACTAACACTTCGCTCAGCATCAACATCTAGTACAAGTAGGTTAGTTGAAATAAATCGCGATCACAAAACCATTTCAGTGACTGCTTGCAGCGATGCTTCATCGGTGGCTGGACCAAAGTTATACAATAAACAGCCTAATAAACGGAGACAAACAAACAGCTCACCACAGTTCGAAAAACAACTTAGACGCACTTGTTTAGACAATCATACAAAAACCTATAGAATCAGACCATTACAACAGAACCTAATGTTAATGAAAACACCTGATTCTTCCTGGCACTCCCAACTATTATAGTTTTAAACGTTAATTCCATTTTGTGCATGTCATCTAATGAATAAGTAATAGTAGGTAAATAATTTTCTTAGCCAGTAAGTTGTTTTGTAATATATTTCTTTTGTGTGTGTGAAGCGCCCTTGAGGTGAATACCTCCTCACGAAAACAGCGCTATATAAATGATCCAATTATTATTATTACTATTATGTATGGGTGATAAGATATTGGCAGCTATTATCAACTAAAATTTTCATTATCAGCTAAAAAAACAAAAGTCGCATTTTTGATAACAGCGATGGATTATACATTCTTAATATTTCCGAACATTTATTGCTCATTAAGTCGACAAATTAATGTAAAAGGGATTCCCTGTAGAAAAATAGTATTTGGAAAGTGAAATGGCCGTCCTAGGATATCGCATCACACGATTTAAGCAAAGTACCCGATGTTGTTATGTTTAGAATTTATTGTGTGTCAGTTGCTGGTTCGTTATCCCGCTGGAATCTTCTACCCTTAGGCGGTCATCTAGCGCGGCTCAATTTAGGGGCGGCAAAAAAGCTGAAAAAGTTGTGGATGTTCCCATTTACCGGTCCTTTTCTTACGAAAGTCTGTACAATATTCTTCGGTATCCTGGTCATTTGTGTATAACGCTCATATTCGCATAAACAGAGAAGTACCGCCGCGTCATTGATGTAGGTAATTAATTGTAGCAGCTGCGACTACCTATTACAACATGCCTCTGTTCGGAACTATCAACTGTAGTATTTTAGTCCATTGCTGATGGTTGTCACGAAATTTGTAAGGTGTGACGCAATGTACAGGTGGGTATATGAATACCTGGATTAAATGGTTTAATTATTGTTACGAAAAAAGTGAAAGTGTACATCAAGGGGAATGCTTGGGCAATTCTTGAAATGCGGATTTCTAAGATTTCTGCAGTGTTTGTTCATCTTTCGACCGGGAAAGTTTATGGCTGATTTTTTGTAACCTGATCTTATTTTATGTAGTAGCGTATATTAAATTTCATCATTAACTAGTGAATATTTTGCTATAAGAATATCATGAACAACAACGACATTATCGTTTTAATAACAGGTTAGTACCTACATGAGATATTTTAAAGGAAAACTTAGATAATATTAATCAATAAAAGATCACAAACATCTATTTCCTGCTTATGCTGAGATATATATATAATAATGTCTAATGTGTAACGGTTGGGCATATATTGCACCAGCCCTTTTAATTGGAAACGATAATATTTATTTCCCTCAGGAGGTTTTCTGCTCAACCAAGAAATTTTGCTCAATCAAATTTAATGTAGAATGATTAAGCCGAATAACAGAGAAATTAACATATGTAACGTACCTACTGATTAAAATGGCGGCTCCTATTAATGTTTTTTAATGACATTTTGCCAACTTTCTTTGTTATTTATAATTATAACATTATCATGAAGGTACGTTTGTGTGCGTAGTATGTACTTAGTGAATGAATGTAAAGATAATATAATGTACCTCATTTCATTCTTTAAATGGTTAAAATTGTGTTGTTAATCAATAGACACATATATTTGTGATACAATTTTGACGCAAACACTATTAACTTGTAATTATGCTAAAATTTTAATTTTATGACGCATTTCTATACAGTGAAATATTTGCTTTAAATAAATCAAAAATCAGTTGTAATAAATTTCGTATATAATGATTTAAGTTTGACCTATGAAGGATATGTAGGTTTTTGTGTACCAAAACCAATCGACTGAAACAAAATTGTTTCATTCTTTTTTGTGATTTTCAATAAGTAGGTGTATTGCCTTTTTTATGTTCACGTGAAGTACCAACAGTGGCCTATTATTATAGACTGCCACAAGAACGATTAATATAGACTTTCACAAGAACGATTAATATAGACTTCTACTACAAGAACTATTAATATAGACTTCCACAAGAATGAAAAAAATCAATACCATTATTTGCACTCTTATCTTTGGGTTATTTTGTTTCCTCTTTTGTTCGTTATTATCATTGTTATTTTTGTCCTGAAAAATTAATAAAACTAATATTTTTAATAATGTTGTTTCGAATGAATAGGTATTTTTAAATACACAATCCAACAAATGAATATTGATTATTATTCACATAGGTGGTGCAGGGTTTCTGGGTCAACATATAATACGAGAGATACAACTGAGACAACCGAACGTTTCTGAAATAAGGGTCTTAGATATAAAACCATACATCAAGTGTTTGGGTAAGTAGTTGGAAAGTAGGTATTTGTTCCCAATGATAATTTTATAAAGACACCATGATGCAATGAGATCTGTAACATCGACCGGAGAGGTCGTATAAACATGGCAGAATGGCTGAGAAAACTCAAAACATAAAAAATTTCCACAATACTGACAAGAACAAGAACTATATAGTTATCGACAGCGACATTATATTTCGTACATTGTCGTTGTTCATAAGCATTTGTATAAGAAGTTTGCATAAGAACTATATACATAGTTATAGACAATGATATTATACTTCGTAATGTCGTCCATAAGGTACCAAGTTTATAACATACTCATCGTAGAAATTCCGCATATTCGAGAAATTCCAGAAACTAAATATAAATTATTGGTTTCAGTGTAAAAAAGGGAAGATTCAGAAATTTATGTGTCTTTTGTATTGCGATGATTGCTAGACAACTCTTGAAATAAAATGACTATGTCCATACTAAATGTATTTTATTTTTAACTTTCTTGCATATACAATGTTTTATTAGATTATATAATGTATACATGCCTAAGGGCAAGCGGAGTGCTTATATTATAGTGCACGAACGCAGATACAATTAAATAAATACTAGCAGGAAGGCAATCGGCTATCGGTTATTGTGTTTGATGTGCAGCAACCTATGCCTATGCCTACGTCAGCCGCTTCGGGGCCAATTGAATCTAGAAAATTTCCTTTCTTGCTTTTGTGGATGCTGCGCGGCCAATTGTGTTTGCAGTGCAGCAAATACAATTGTTTATCTATGCCTACGTTAGCCGCTTCGCGGCCAATTGTGTCTGGCAAATTTTCTGTTTTGCTATTGAGGCCGCTTCGCGGTCAGTTGTATCTGGAAAATTTCCATTTTTGCTATTGTGGTCGCTTCGCGGCCGATTGTGTTTGCTGTGCAACAAACACAATTGATTACCTATGCCTACGTCAGCCGCTTCGCGGCCAGTTGTATCTGGCAAATTTCCAATTTTAACTCTTAAAAGACTTAAAAAACTTTGGGGACGGTGGAGTAACACAGCGTTACCTGAATAAAAATCGGCATAGTTTTTAATATGTGATAAAATATACATAAATACGATACAGATAAGACTTTTAAAAGGTCCCTTCATATAATTATGTAAGGTAAACATACATATTTGCATTATTTTAGTAAATTATTCTTTAATTATAAAAGGAAATAAGAAGGAAATTATAAAAGTATGGCAAATCGAATTCGCGTGCGCTTCCGCCGATGTTTCATTGGCAACTGAATACAATGAAGCGGTCGCCAGCTCGCTTCAGTCGCCTGCACTCCGTCTTTGTCTAACACATTTTACCCGACTCTACCGTACTCTTTCTATATTGTTTTGCTTTCACCGAAACCCAAACAACCGCCATCTCTGTCCTACATGAAATGTATGGTATTATCGTGCTCTTTCTTGCTCGATTTAACTGCGATGTACAATATTCTGCTCTCTCTTGCACACTGGCCGAAAATACGAGAGTAATGAATAAATATTTTTTAATTAAAAAATCCGTACATTCCTAACAGTTCAATTTAGTAATTTTGGTTTGAAAATGTCTATTCGATGATAACAAAAAATGTGAAGTCTTAGTTTTCGTAAATAAGGTAGATATTTCATATTTTGTATGACAGGTAGACCTACGTTACATCACCGACACACAGGAGTTAATTACGGGTAGTTTAGAAATAATTAAGACAAAGTATTTATTCAGTTTTCTAACCGATTAATAAGTCAGAGCGGAGTTTTAAAATTAATATTTTGAACATGTTTTAAAATTTATTAATAGTTCAAGTTAATTTATCAGTTGTCAATTGCAAATTCTGAACAATTTTTTTCGTATTTATCAGGATATTCGTGCACTAAATTTAAAGAAAGATCTATCTTAATGCCGTTGTTCTGTATGTCCTCGTTTTATTAATGTTACGGAAAATATAAATTATCACTTCCGAAACACGAGATTCTAACCTGAAAGACATGAATATGACAGTTAAATATCATACATAATTATGTACTGCTCCGTAATCCAAAATCCGCGTCTTGATTCATTTCATTCACTATGATATAACATTTTTCTAACTAAAAGTAGCTTTTTAAAGCGATAAATAGTTTAAAGAGAAAACGTAAATAGCTGTCATCGCTCCAAACTGCCGAACCGATAGCAGTAACAGCTGGGTTACGGCTGGGTTTACATAACCAAAAAAAAATATGGCGAAATTTACATACAATTTTGAAACACAAATATGTATATTAAAAATGAATAAACGTGTATAAATATTAAGTACCTACATTATTTTTATAAGTGACCATTTTTATTTTACGTGTATAATATTTCTACACATTAAATATTACCTGCATGTATTTTAAAACAATCCATACTTCTCGCTACTTTATTCGATTTCGCCATTTGTTTTTTTTAACTGGCAACAGAAATCATCCGGAGACGGCGATATTGGTTAGGGTAATTAATATTTAGATATGCAAATGTAAAAAAGTAATGTTCTTTAAAAGACAAAAAATGTGCAATAAAGTGGTATAACATTAATTTCAGGGGTAGGGCCGAATATCTGTGCATAGAGTCATCGATATGTCCCTTAATTTGTTGTGTGGAGATAATCGTCAGGTTTTATTTGAAATTGTATGTACGTCCCGGCAGAATAACTCAAAAAAATATATTGAACATTTATTCAAATGTGTAAAACGCTTACTATTTTGCAGACCATGAAGTACGTAAGCCGGTGACGTCAATACTGGGAAATATTCTAGATCGACAAGCGATCCAACCCGCCTTCAAGGGGGTCACCTGCGTTATCCACTGTGCGGCGCGCGTGTCCTACGCCTACCCCCCGAACGAAGAAGAGATGTACAAAAACAATGTCGAGGGTAAGTGGTAATACCTATAACATCTTACATATACTGAATTTTCCTCGAATTGATCAAAATCCATAAATCGTATCATATTTTCAATCAGAACTAATGATCTTGAATCATCTGCTGTGAACCTGCAAGAATCTGCGTATTCTTTACAATTTCTTCGAAATTTTAACCATTCGTTTATCGAATTGATTAAAATGTAGATTTCTGGAATTTACCAGTAGCTTGTTGGTCTTGTGGTAAGGACTATCGCCTCGTGATCCAAAGGTCGCGACTAGCAAGTTAGTCCTACTTTCATAGCACAAGCGTTTAGCTTAATTTGAAAATAGTAAGAATAATGTTGTGTTATTAAAAAAAAATATATAATACATATATGTGCTATATATATCTATATATATATATATTATATATATATATATTATAATATATATATATATATATAATAATATAAAATAGAATATATTAGGTCCTTACATATGAAATTGGCGTTTAGTATGGGAGGAACATAAAGCCGATTTTTTAAAATTATAATATATTTATTTAATCAAAGTATGTACCATTGCTATCTATGCACTTTTGCCATCTCATAGGTAGTTCATCGATCCCTTTACTAAAAAAACCATTCGGACGGGAATCAATAAAATCTTTGAAGGCGGTTTGGACTGCCCCATCGGAGTTGAATTTTTTCCTTTGCAAGAAGTTATCCAAATTTCGAAAAAAATGGTAATCTGTTGGGGCAAGGTCCGGAGAGTACGGTGGATGTCTTAGACATTCCAATTGAAGCTCCTCTAATTTGGTAGCCGTCTGTTGTGCAGTGTGTGGTCTAGCGTTGTCATGAAGCAGCAGTGGCCTAGAGCGATTAACCAGCCTCGGTTGTTTAGCAGCTAGCTTTTCCATCATGGTTTGCAGTTGCTGACAATAGACATCTGCCGTAATCGTCTGGCCAGATTTAAGAAAGCTGTAGTGAACGACACCAGCACTAGTCCACCAAACGCTCACAAGTAACTCGCGTTTGTTGATTTGCTTCACTCAATTCGTGAGGTACCCACCTTTCAAGCTTTTTCACCTTACCAATTTGCTTCAAGTGGATTAAAACAGTTTTATCACTAACACCGCAGCCTGCAGCTAACTCGGATGTGGTTTGCGATGGATCCGCTTCCACAATAGCCTTCAATTCTTCATTATCAACTTTGGTATCCGGCCGTCCACGGGGCTTGTTCTGCAGGTCGAAATTTCCAGAACGAAAACGTTGGAACCAAAAACGCACTGTGTTTTCTTTTGCGGCACCGTCGCCATACACATCATTAATCCTTCGAGCCGTTTCTGCAGCACTGGTGCCACGGTGGAACTCGTACTCGTAAATAACGCGATATTTCAAGTTTTTCATTTTGTAAACTGAGTGACGCAAAGAAAAAAACAATTGAGGAAAAAACAAATGAATTATAATTTTCAAAACACAAATACATGAGTAAATAGCTGTATAAATTTGGATTTGGAATTCTTAACCAAAGAGAAGATATTTGAGATCAAATTTGCCAGTACGGCTAAACGCCAATTTCATATGTAAGGACCTAATATATGATATGTGCTGAATAAATGCGTCGGAACACAGCTCCCGTTTCCGACTATTCATCTGACCAAAGAAATATTCTGAAATAAAATTTACGGCGAGCTACAGTACCGTGTCGTAGTCATCATACCCGGGAGGCGGTCCTCGGGCGAGTGAGGAGGCGGAGCCGACCAGTCTTCATATTTACGTGGGGCCCCCACCACCGAGCGGACCCAGTGGCAGCGTACGCTATTGGTGGAGCGTGCGCAGAACGGCTCGTGAACGGACTCAACGAAGCAAATATAAGAAAGGTCATTTCGATGCAGCGCCAGAGTACCAGCAACGAAGAAGACCAGAAGAACTCCAGAGAAGAACGAAGAGGGCACGGGCTACCAGCTCCTCTGCCTAACCAACCTGCAAGGAGACTGCTCGACGTACTTATCATACGATTTAAGCTGACGTTATCGAATCATCATACGAAGCAACACTTCAGACGAACGAGAATTATAGACGGAGACCACCAATCATTTTCAACTGGCGGAATTACGCACTTCAGTATCAACCTCCTACTGATATCTGATTGGGCTGACGCCGCAGAAATCACCTTCACGAGCTGACTTTGAGATTTATCGACGGAGACCATCAAACCTTTCCACCAGGCGGAAATACGCACTCCAGTATTTACCACTTACTGATATCGATTGAGCTGACTCCGCAGAAATCACCTTCTCGAGCTGACTTCGAGATTTATCTACGGAGAACATCAAACCTTTCCACCCGCCGGAAATACGCACTTCAGTATTTACCACTTACTGATATCTGATTAAGCTGACGCCGCAGAACTTCACCTTCTCGAGTTGACTTCGAGTTGACAGAACTTCAATTTCTTCAACCGACGGAGACTATCGAACATTTCCAATTGGCGGAAATATGAACTTCAGTAACTACCACTTACTGATATCTGATTGGGCTGACGCCGCAGAACTTCAATTCCTTCAACCGACTTCGAGATCTATCAACGGAGACCATCGGACATTTCTGACTTTCGGAAATACGAACTTCAGTATTAACCATCTACCAGATAACTGATTGAGCTGACGCCGCAGAACTTCAACTTCTCCAATCGACTTCGAGAATTATCGACGGAGACCATCGGACCAACAGTAGAGAGCACTCACCCTCTCTAATCAAGAAAATAACCTTACTTAATTTTACCGCTATTTCATTGTATATAATTTCTGTGTTAATAAACATGCTAGGATTCCAGTAGTACCGTGTGTTTCACTGGTCCCATTGATACTAAGCGTATCTTATATATATATATATCATATATATATATATATAATATATATATCTCTTATATATATATATATATATATATAATTATAATTTTAAGAAATAATTTCTATTATGATTCAAAAATCATTATTAATACAAAATAACGCTACACGAAGCACATTCTAGCATGTTATATCAGTCAGATATTACGCACGTCGGCGTCGGTCTTTTAAGATATCGCCTTGCAAATACAGCCGATTTTAAGCATGGTTTAAAAATTATATTAAAATAAGTAACAATATTAGACAAAATAGTACCCTATGCAGCCTTTCGATAGAATATAATGATTGTAATATAATTTTAGGGACGAGAAACATTATTTGGTTGTGCCAGGAATTGGACGTATCCAGTCTGATCTTCACGAGCTCGGCGGAGGTCGCGCTCGTCCCCTACCTGGACTCCGCGTGGCCCTGCATCACCGTCATCATCAACCAGACAGAGCACAAGGCCCTGCCTCCCGCCGCGTCCCGGGGATTCACCATTCCCGGATACGCAGCTTCCAAATTTGAAGCCGAACAATTGGTTTTGGCGGCAAATGGTTCTCTGACAAGTACGCACTCATGCTTTACCGTTGTTTCGTGGTAACGTCGATAATCTTGGACGAGCGACCCTGCCCGGCTTCGCTCGGTCTTATTTTTTTAAACTCGTCATTTCTTTTAAGATATTTGATTTAATTATTGGGTGTATAGGACATATTTGATCTGCGGCAAATGCTTAAGGTTAATAGGATGTTTCATTTGAAAAGGATTAATACTGAATTAATCAGAATTGCTGGAAATATATCTTAGTTATATATTTGATGAAATTTTATAGACAAAAATGGTTGGTTAAGTTATCCTCAAAATATAGATGTAGATACAGGGTTATTTGAAAAACATTGATAACCTCACAGGAATATATTCCTGCTTTAATAATGACTGCTCGGTGACTGCATTCAAAACATTTTTTTTTATATATTGCTGCCTTTGCTTTTATACCCCACATATTATCTAAATATCGTCAACAATACCCTATAAAAATAATGCTGGAAGGTTTAATATCTGATACTACACTAATCCAAATGAATAATTTGATGAATGCCAGAATCCAATAATTTTAACTTCTTGGTGAGATATCGATCAAAGATACTTTTGATACACTGATACATCTGATGGTTCATTCAGATAGATAGATTAATTTTTGATACGTCTGAAAGTTCCCGAGTTCAAATTTTGAAGGTCGTCTTTATCGGTTAAGATCACAATATTGCGATTATTACATCTTACAAGATGTATACAATACCTTCAACCTAACCGAATCTGACCTATTTCTATACCACGGCAAGGCTACTACAGCGCGTCGTGACGTAATTATAGCTTATTTCAAAAATAATCCGTATATTTCGTTACATGTCAAATTCGGATTAATTATAATTATGATAATAACTGCTGCAATAATGCTAATAACGACTTAACTAAAAGTGTACATAAATTCACTTAAATGTACCTCCATTATAATAATAATACTGACACATTAATTTCTTTCGTCATTAGTAGGTACGTTCATAAATCAGTGTAATTGTGTGAAAATCTTATACTGTTGAGTTAATTGAATTATTAGGTATTAGCAATAGTTATTGCGAACCAGCCGGTGGGCGGCATGACGTAATTATCCAGGTGAAGGAGCAGGTACCATTTTGTAGTATGACGGTGTGTGAGCTATTCGGTCTGAGGGGTTTCATCTCAGTTGCTTCTGATCTTTCTGAGAGCGTTATAAAAAACATTAAAACATTATCATTCGTTATAAAGAAAGCAGATAAAGATTGCATAAAAATAAACATAACAATGATTTTAGGATTTACGGGGAATACGTTTTTTTATGTTTTGTGTACATAGTTAATCAATTTTAGTAATCTTTAAATAAGTCGCCGAGCCTTTATATTATCGCTGATTATAATATGTGTAAATGTAGGGAAAACACAATACGATGTATGGTTGATTATCCAGAGTCCAATAACTGCGGACAAAAATTGTACTTTTTAAAAATTGTAATAAGTCTCAATCGTATATTTTTGTGGATGTACAAAGCGAGTGAATTACCAAAAGCTTCGTTAAATACAGTACGAATGGAATTTAACACAACCTGTAAACGTAACATTGGATTCAACTGTATATATCTACTCGTACGAGATGAGTAACAAAAAAAATCTGGTGAAATTGCAAACACGACATTAACATAAAAAAACATTAACTTATTATTATATGGAAGCTGGAGGAGATTTTGACAGTGCTTTTTCAGGGTTTAATTTAGAGACAGAGCAATAGACAAATTGTAAAATGTTTAAGTGAAGTAAAAAACTTTGTTGAATATTTAGAGCAACTGGAAGATACCCAGCACCCTTGCAGACAATCTAATGTTAAGAAATCTGCGTTGTTCCTTTTGCCAAAAAAGGAATAACACATTTATTTGTTGGTGTATGTAATCAATTAGTGTTAATATACACTTACACACAATAAAATATATTGCTCTCAAAATTCCGTAAAAAATCAATGTAGATTTTCTCATTAGCGACATCTGTGGGTATTTAGGGGAATGAAAATGGCTTTGTACAGGCCACATGGAAAAGGCGCTTACAACTCATATATGAAAGCTTTCCACGCAATTTGAACATATATACAACTTCCAAAAAACGAATAAGCATGGTATATTCTATCATGGGTGGAAATGGCGAATGTTACAATTGTGTAAAGTGATCACTTAAGCCAACCATAAAAAGACAGGTCATAAGTCCTGTGTACACCCAAATGACTTCTATACCTACTTTCCCATAATTAATACAGTTTCGTCTCTGTGAGATATCTATAATATACACTAATTGATTAATAATGTCTCTGTGACATAAATCCAGCACTGTTCTGAAAGATTTGAACAAACTCAAAATATTCTGAATTGGTGTATGTATGTATTGTACGATTTTAAATAAAAATTAATGTTTATAGTTTTTACTTATTTTTATTAGACATTATCTGAGGATTTTTTTAACCGGGTCAATTTATAATTAGTTATATTTTTTCAAAACTGCAAGGATTGCCATGTGATTTACACAAATATCGACTTTTGAAAAAAAAAACTGTTTTCGAATCCCAATATTTCTGGAAAACAGTTTAAATATCTTTCAATTTTTTAAATTTAAACGACCTAAATGAAACAATTAAAAGTCTTCGGTTTATTTAATACTTATGAAAATACAAAAACATAACAACAAAATATAGTATTTTTCAACATGGAATATGAAAATGTCTTAACGATTAGATTAATCTTGTTCTTATTCTAGATACTCAATTGCCTATAATGTATTTACAAATTTATTGTAATATGTATTTTTATACAAAAAATGCACTCTCTCACTAGCTACTGAATTTGAATTTATCTTTTTAATGGCATCATATAATCACATAAAATAAATTCTTTGTTATTTTAATTGGTTGTCTCAAATACGCAAATTTCAGCTTTCAGTGTCTTTTTGAAAATTTGATTTGATTATTTTTTAGATTCCTCAAGAAATCTATGAATATAATATGTTTTTGCATTTGGATTCAAAAACTCGCTTGTATATTGAATATTAATAAAATGTAAATATTTTAAATTGATTTTTACATACTAATTGTAGTATATAATATAATATATAATATAGTGGTTATATGTAAATACCGCCCATCGAATTTCACAAATTCATCTGTAAAAATCTATCCCTACACGCCCGTAAAAAATAAATAAAATAAAGAACATTTTTGATTTTGCAGAATGCGGCTTGAAATTAAAGACGGTCGCCCTGAGGCCACCCTTCACCTACGGAGAAGAAGATCCCAACTTCATAACGTCGCTGGTCCGCGTGGCCCACGCGCTGGGCGGGAAGATTCCGCAGATCGCGGGCCCGGGAGGGAAGCAACAAATTGTTTATGCAGGTAAGCAAATGTACGATGCTGTCTGGAAAGATGGCAAAATACATATTTTTTATGACGAAACTAGCGCATCATAATGTTATGTTCTGTTTTTTAAATATGTACTGATTAATAATAACATAATAAGAGACTAGTTATTAAGGGGGTATTCTAGTCTAGAAATTTTAAAAAATCTAAAAAATTTTTTTTGTATATTTCGTAAGTTTAGACATTCAGAATTATGTCCTCAAAGAAATTTTTCAAAATTCCAATTATTTACGAGCGATTTCGATGGCGCGGCAAGTAACCGGAACAAATCGAACAATAGAGGAGGCGACTACCTGCGGATGGATTACCTCATAAAACCTTTCTTATATACTATACCTAAATAATGTATATTTAACTGAAGGTCATATTAACGTATTTTTTAAAAATCTTTTCGTTCTACTATTTAGTTCAGGTTAGTATCGAGCCAATCTTTAAACATCGTTGACGTGCGTTCTCTACGAATATTTTACAAATATTTTGAGAGAATATTATAGTTTTTGTGTAAAATGGATAAAAAGGTTCAAATATGGTGCTAAGCGTGCATATAGAAAGATTAAAAGACAATTTAGAGGTAATCAACATACTGTAGAAGAAGAAATAAGTTTCACTAGTGCATCAGCAGCAAAATTGAAAAGATCGGGTGACGAAGAAGTTATAATAGAAAAAAAATACGGCTATTGCATTTTAGAATTTTTATCTATTTCTACATCACTTTCATTATTAATTCAGTGTTCTACATATAAACAAAATATAACATTTTCGTTATACGTCAAAATATAAAAATCGTTGAATTCTTTAATATGGACTTTTGCTCCGAAACACATAATACAGGAACGCGGACCATTGAAATTGCTATTTTTCTCGCTGTTAGTATTTTCAATGAAGGTTTTATACCCATTCTAAAAATACTAAACGTTATGGGATTCACGATTGGTCCAGAAGCCCATGCGTTCGCTGAGAAACGGGACGAAGTTCAGATCGAACGCTCTGAAATCCGAGCTTCGGATGCTTCAAATGCTGCTCGTCTACAAGAAAGAGCTTCAGAGAATGAACATTTTGAAATGGAGAAAGGTCCATTGCATAAAGCAGGAATCACCGATTAAAAATACGCAAGTATACTGTACTGAAACTTTACACAAAACTTTAAATGCGTTTTTCTAAGAACTTCAGTTTTCAAGCTGGCGGACATGATATCTCATGTTCTACTAAACCGATTTATTCAAATTTTTGTGTGACCTTTTTCTATACATCCCTCTATAGCCCCTACCAGATTAACGTCGAAATTTTTATTTTTACTATTAAAAAAAATTTTAACTGTTAAAAAAAACGCGAAAAAATGTGTTTCTTTTTTCAAACGACCGTCATTTAAAAAAAAATATTCCTTCCAGGTAAGGGCGATAGCGACATCTTTACTAATTAAGAATCCGTTAGAATTTTTTGTTTCAGATGACCACAAGGGTTGGAACCATGTCCGCCAGGACATCCCTTTTTTTGGACCCCCCTCTTTACCAGCCGATAACCTTTTGAGTTTTGAATTTTTTATTATTTTTTTAACTATGATGCATTCCTTAAATATAAATAAACGAATGATAAAAAAATTGATACCAAAAATATTATTTATTTCTTTTTCACAAAGCTCTAAAAAATGCCCGAAATTCGTGCCTCTAGACTAGAATACCCCCTTAAGAAAGTCATTTACAGAAATTCTCTTACAAGCAATGGACTTATCTGCAATTTTTATATTTTTAAAAAGTACCAATAATTATCGCGAAACCTTATACGCGACTCTTATACGTGAATACTAATATGTACCTAGATGTAATCTACTTAAAGATTATCAATCATACCGAAATGATAACTAAGAATAGAGTTTATAAAGAGCCAGTTTCTAAGATTTTTTAAGGAAAAAAGTAGCAATTAGAAGTTGTCTATTATTGTGTTGTATTTAACAAGTAACTCTTATACGTGGATACTGGTCTGCATCTACCTAAGGGTAACAATTTTTGTATTTACATCCATCTTCTGAACGAATATTTATTTTATATATATTTGATAACATATTCCGATTATTTATCCAGGGAACGTTGCGTGGAGTCATTTATGCGCTATGAACACTCTGCTGAAGGAGTCGGAGAGCATATCCGGTAAGCCTGTCTTCGTCACGGACGACACGCCTGTAGCGGACACCACTCGACTCTGCGAAAGACTAACGAAACCGCAGTACAGTAAGACACCATTGTGCCAGCAGACCTGGTGGTCTATTCCCCTCGTCTTGTCTATGCTGCTGGCTCTAATAGCCCAGCCTGTCTGTGCGTTGATAGGTGTCAGGCTCCCCATCAGTCCGCGCGCTCTGGTCTCTTACCTCGGTTCCTTCATCCTGTTCAGTCGACTGAGGGCGTCCATCCACATGGGATACACGCCAGTTTATAACGAAGACGAGGCCGTCAAGTTGTCGGCGAAATTCTATGTGAAATATTATAATAAGCTGGACGCCGCAGATTCTATGATTGACAATAAAAATTAAGGGTGTCATTGAACCCCCACTAAGAGTGCGACCGCTCCCTGACCTTCACTAAATTTTGAATTAAAAAATCGTATGTAAAACTAATTATTTACATATTTATATATATTATTGAGGGAGCTGAGGTTATATTTTAATGTGAAAATGAGTAAAATTTATGAATTCAACAAAGTACTCTTTTTATTACCCCTTTAATATCTGGCGTGTTTTTATTCTAGTAACAAAGAATAGTAAACTTTCGAGTTCACTTCACATTCTATTACATAAAATAATAGTTGTAAATTCTTAAGTAGTACAAAAAACAAACATTATTTGGTAGGGCGACATAATAGACAAATATACATATATACCTCTCAAAATGATAATTAATTTAATAACTATTAAAAACTTTGAACCTTTCCTGGAGGCATATTTGATTTTTCATATTATGTCAAAAATGCCGCTGCTTCTGTTGAGCTAATAAATCGACGCTAGATGTCGTTAGTCAGCCTGCGCACCCGGAGTACAAATGAGACTGCGCCCGCGCCGACGTGAAGAAACATATTTGAATTTTGCCTCCGAATTTTCGAAAGAAGAAAAAATCTCGTTTTTCTTCTGCTGGAATGTGCATTTTTTCGCATCGAATTTACCAGTTTATATTCTTTCGCGTGTTATTTATGACGTGGAAGAACTATCTTATAAAGACTTCTCAAGATATCTGTTTAAAAAGGTTGCCAGGAAGATTTTGTAACAAGACGATTTTCGACGTTTTCGAAGTTGAAGAGGATAAATAGTCTATCTCAGGTCAGTGGTCATTTTGTGGGCGTATTTGGTTTACTCATGTATGTTTTTCAGAGAGAGGAAACGTAATTTGACATTTTTGCATGATTATCATGTTGAGAGGCATTAATTGGATATTAAATTCACCAAGCGGATGGCGATTTACAGGCTGTCCGCCTAAACATATACATTGATACATTATTCTTTATAGATAATAGTGAAGTATATTCGTATAATTCACGATTAAATAATATCTCATAAATGAAACATAATATTATTAGGTGAGCCTTTATCGCAGGTAAACTATAGAATTACCACATGTACATGATTATTTTAATATTTATCTTCGATACATAAAATGAAAGAGTTTACATTTTTCAAAATTATCCCAGAATCGCTCCCAATCGTTCGTCACATAATATTCGAATTACGAGCGGTTCTGGTGAAGTATTTATATACGAATTGAAATTATTAACCTTGTTACCGCGAAAGTGCGATAAGAAGGTTAGGTTAGGTTACTATTAGGTTATCTACCTTAAGAGTAATAATGTAATAGTTTCTGATTGAAAGCATAATGCTACATGTAGACTGCCTTCGAAACTAGCTTAAGGCTGGACAAGCTCACTGCAAATGCATATTTAGGCGTTAATGCCAGAATATTAGAATCAGACAACATTTTTTTCAGGAAAACAACTTTAGAATTTTTTTTCTTTTATAAAAGTAATAAACTGAACATAATTTACAAAAAATATGAAAGTAGGTATATATACATGTCTCATGATCAAAAATGTATTCATCAATTTATTACGTCCAAATTATCGTATTATTGCATTACATTTTCAACTGTAAATTTATTCAAGAATCAACAATAGTTTTTTCGCTAAGCCATCATAAATAATACATTTACTTCATAAATAATGGATCGGTCCGAAAACGAGAAACAAAACTCAAAGTTGCTTAATTCAGAGAAGTAAGTTTTACGAGCGAAGGAAAAAAGTAAGAGGGTGGAAATGCTCACATCTGTATTTGTAGATAAGTTTATCAAAGATAAATTTTAGTTGAAATGGAACAATGGAAAACTTGATGGCCCCCACTTTATTAGAGTATTATTACGAAAATATAAAAGTTATGGCTCGCGGTCCCGAATATGTAATGCATTCTGATGTTATATTATATTTATGAACGAATCAGATGATGGCAGCAGGAACACCGAACACCCTTGTATACTTTCACATATCATAGGAATATCTCTAAATGTAATAAATCTTCTAAAATATTGAAACCAACGTCTGTACATGATGATTTTATTATCAAAATAAATTACCGTGCCAAATAATATAATGCCTATATTTAATATTATGAAAAGACAATTTTACCTTTATTATTGAAACTAAAAGTAAAAATGTAAAATTGTGAATATCGATCCCTTTCGATCGTCATTCTTCCGAGCATTTTGAGGTTTTATCTAGTATTTATAGAATTTCTTTATTATCTCAAGAATTTATGAAATTTTTCTGATAATATGTGAATTCTAGTGTGGGTTTTTATCATCTGTTTAATCCATACAGAAATGATATTTTAGGTACATCGTTATTATTGCAAGCAACGTCACGTAAACAGATAGAAAAATATCTATATATTAATGACGCCAGCCAATGTCGTTTGTTTCCGTCTCCGTGTGATGATTTCTATTTGTATACAATAATTTTGCCACGTTGCTTATCGGGTCCTGTGGTGCAATAAATAACACGTCTGACTACGGATCAGAAGGTGCCAGGTTCGAATACTAGCAGGATGGATTTTTTTTACGGTCGAGAATATTTTGTTTGTTAAATTTTAATTACATTTTTGGTTTTGCCAACCAATGTCGTTTGTTTCTGTCTCCGTATGATGATTTCTATTTCTTTAAAATAATTTTGCCGCGTTGCTTATCGGGTCCTGTGGCGCAACGAATTACACGTCTGATTACGGATCAGAAGATGCCAGGTTCGAATCCTGGCAGGATAGAATTTTTCTTTACGGTCGAGAATATTTGGTTTGTTGAAATTTTATTTACATTTTTATAGAAATACTAAATAAATACTTTGTCTTAATTATATCTAAACTAGCCGTACTTAAAAGTGGAAATTTACCAGATACAATTGGGCGCGAAGCGGCTGACGTAGGCATAGGTAAACAATTGTGTTTACTGCACAGCAAACACAATTGGCCGCGCAGCGGCCATCGCTGGCCGCGATGCGGCCACAATAGCCGTCCGCAGGGCCTAGCACAATTGCTGTACAGAAAACACAATTGGCCGCACAACGGCCATCGCTGGCCGCGAAGCGGCCACAATAGCCGTCCGCAGGGCCTAGTAAACACAATTGGCCGCGAAGCGGTAACAATATTGAAATTTGAAATTGAAATTTGGAAAAAACGGAAATTGGCCAGATTCAATTGGCCGCGAAGCGGCTGACGTAGGCATAGGTAAACAATTGTGTTTGCTGCACAGCAAATACAATTGGCCGCGCAGCGGCCATCGCTGGCCGCGAAGCGGCCAGAATAGCCGCCCGCAGGGCCTAGCACAATTGCTGCACAGCAAACACAATTGGCCGCGCAACGGACATCGCTGGCCGCGAAGCGGCCACAATAGCCGGTCGCAGGGCTTAGCAAACAAAATTGGCCGCGAAGCGGCAACAATAGAAAAAATGGAAATTTGCCAGACACAATTATAGATATATTATTAATGTTATATTTGGGGAATAAGATTTCTTAATCACTATTGTGTAATTTGTACGCGATTGTACGATGATTATTGATGAAATTGAAGTATTGGAGTTTTAGGTTTTGGTGTACCAACAAATTAGATTATTTTTACAATCGGCTATCACGTCACAATTACGGTTTAGTTCATCACTACCAGATATGATTATGTATATTCGTCGTCTTTTATAACTTTTATAAGTCTCGTTGAGTATTATTTTCCGAAGCGAAATATAATTTTGCTATTTTTACATTTGTCATCGTAACTGTAATGGTGAAAACAGTTCAGAAAAACGAGTAATAATTATTCATAACACAGAAAACGAAAATTTTCATAATTTCAGACGCATAAATAAAAAAGTCTTAGAGATTCGAAGAATGTTATTTTCATAGCATTTTTGCCTCCATAAAAGTTAAATTAGGCTGTAAATCTGTCTTCTGCTTAATCATAATATATTAAGCGTGACGCAAAAACGTGATGACATCTTCTCACACAAAGCTCCATACTGTTTAGTTTGCGAAGGCCCTGAGCGGAGTCGCGCACGTTTGCATTGTATATCAGTTTTTGTAGGTAATAGCATAAATTACTTCCGCTCCCCATCCATTGTTTATCATCTCACCTCGGTCGTGAGGTGATGTAACGCGCGAGTGTTGTGTGTTACATCGCGGTTATCAAGAGATATTCCTACAGTAGCGATAGGCACGCCAAAAATGTGTTTTATTGCCAAATAAAAATTCTCCCTCGCACGCATCACAAACTATTAAAATATTTATTGCTTTTGTAGCTGTTTTATGATTAATTAATGTATCCGATTATTGTGTAATCTTCACACTTTTTCATACGTAGAGTTGTAAAAGTTGAAAATAATTGTTAATTTGAACGGAATTACATTAATTTGTGAAATACTATTTTTTAGAACCTCGTTCCTTGACAATTAAAACTAATTAGATGATTCACTTAGAATACACAGGAATAATCTACCTCTCAAAAAACGTTAACAATCGGAACTTTCGAAGAGCAAAACAATTAAAGTCTCACTAATAAGATAACATATTCAAATAGACATGACTACATTGCATTGTGTCGCTAATTGGTTAAAAGTGTTTGTCGGCAATAGGAGGTCCCGCTATGTTATTTCAGTAGAATTTTTCTATTGGTTCAAACAAGTTTAACTATAAAGAAACTATGT
This sequence comes from Agrypnia vestita, assembly GCA_016648135.1. NCBI lineage: Eukaryota > Metazoa > Arthropoda > Insecta > Trichoptera > Phryganeidae > Agrypnia > Agrypnia vestita. The sequence continues at coordinate 26,441 of JADDOH010001125.1, forward strand.
TTCGGAACTATCGAGGAAAAATCTTTAATTGTTCGAAGAATATATTTTCTTCTTGAACTTTGTGGTGACATTATCTTTCTTCTTTTATCTTGTTTGGCTATCGAACTTTAGCGATTATGTTGGCATTATTATTTTTGCAGCATCTCGAATATATTTGAAAAAAAAAACTTTACGAATTAGAATAAAATAAACATAACTTTTCCAACCTTTTGCAACTTGTAGATTTCCGGTTTATTGGTTAATTAAAGCTATCTACCAACAATATAATATTCCGGGATCAAGTGCTGATTGTGACTATATTTTTTTGATAGATTTTTTCTGTTAATTTTCTAAATGGTTCATCTAATTCGTTTTAGAAAAAAATGTTTAAAAATATTCCTTTTAATTGAAAATTATTTTAGCACATACTGGATACACGCGAAGATCCGGATCTGAAGACCGTTTATTGATTAGCTGGCACAGTATTTTGTCTAGAGATTTAAAGTCAACACTGGCTTCGGAGGAAATTGCTTTTACTTGTTGATCGCTACAGTTCTGCCATTATAATGATATATTCGGGCCGGACGAAGAGTTATAAATGGTTATGTCCTCAGAATCCGAACGTCGAGTTGTCAACCTGTGTTCCAGGGACAGCCCCGTGTCCGGCTAGATAATGGCCTTGACCTATTTTACATATTTCTATAAAATCTGTTTCAAATGCTAGTAATGGTAAGTAAGTTTATTTAAAAATAAAATATAATTAGTTGTTCGAATGTGGGCTCGTGCGAGTACACGGATGAAACGCTGTTCTACTCTCGGAGACTTGGGTTGGAAGATGATTTTCATCTCTTGGTCATTCATTGTGCGTACAAAATATAATAAACAAAAAACGACAGCTTGATTCCTATTAACTGTCGTTTACGTGATGACCGCTTTAGCATTAAAATAATGCTGAACTGGATGGCGAAACTGCAGGGCCGATATTGGAGCTATTGCTCTTAAAACGGCGCTGGGTATGGGGTGGGGTCCCTGTTCTCTGTCTTTTACACGAGTTTCGACACAAAAATTACGCATCCTAATGGTGCAAGTATACAGATGAGATTTATCTCTGAGATTGAACTTGAAAGCGGGTAAACGTCTGTACAGAGTTGAGCATGAAAGGAATTATGACCCTTTGACGCTTGTATTTCTACGCAGAGTAGAATGGCGCAACCAGTATACACTGTCCTTACTGATTTTCAGAGATCAAAGTCTCGTCCGTGGGTACACACTGACTGCTAAAGTAAACTTTGGCTATGGTATATAAATATATTAAATTATCACCGAAAACTTGGCAGGGATGAAACGGATAACAGTGTAGTACATATTATGCTCAATTTTTAAAATAATCTTTTTAATAATTACAAGTTTTTAGAATGAAATGACTGACACAAAAACTAGGCCCAGCAATTATAAAATCATTTATCGAAGTTAACAAGAAAATTATTTACTAATAATATAATAACAATTTAATTAAAAACCTGTTCTCAAACAGTATCTACCGATACCAAGATTTAAGTAAAATTTATAGTTGAGTAATTAAATAGAATTTCTTCAGGGTTATTCTGCCGTGGGTCTGTTTTTGTCGTAGCTATTTTTCACTGGTTGCCAACACTGACGATGATGTCAACCTGAATATTTAGTTTTTCTCTTATTTTATTTGTTGCATTAAAGAAACCATGACGCCTTTTCATATTCGAAAAGCTTATTTAGTTCGGTTACCTGTGCGACAGACAATGACAGGGGCCAGAGTGCCACGTCGGATATGTGCGACAGGCACAAAATTAATTATTTCTCGACGGCCGCGTATCGAATTTGAAAAACGTGATTTTTTCCCGGTAGAGAAATCCCGTGGTGACCTGTCGTTCCATTTTCAACTCAAAAACATCACGGATTATATTTTAAATCAACAATCAAAACAGAAGTTTTTCTGCCGTCAAAATCGTATAGAATAGTTGTAGGTGGCGCCCCGATCGCGTGTTGCGCAATCGAAATTCAAATATTCCGTCATTCAAGGTAACGCACAAAGTGCGCGGGAAATACAATTTTTTTTTCGATTTTCGATTTATTTGTACACGTATACACAAATATATACGATATGTTTTGCGATATTTGTCAGTTTTTCTTGGTTTATGATTCAATTGAATACTAACAGTGATTTATTAACAAAAATACACGCAATTTTGTTGCGTTTATTTGAAATATGTGTGTATGTGAAAGTGTATCATATTTATGCGTTATGAGTGCAATGTCCCGTCGTGTGCCGTGCCGTGCAACAAAAAAATACCACACAGAAGAAGATTATTAGGTAGGCATCAAATAATAATAGTAGTGCTGTCTCTAATAAACAAATAAAAATAAATTATTATTTTTCGTATAATGTTGCGCTGGCAACAGTATCGGAATTGAAAAAAAATTTTTTTTTTTTACTTCAACGATAATGTGTGTGTTTTTTTTAATATACGCATGTTTTCATGGTTTTTTCGTAAAAAGAAAAATCGCAAAAAATTCAGAAAATCTTTGGCCTTGGTGATTTACTTTTATCTATGTTTTTTTGGCCCTCAACAAGTTTTAAACATACAATTTTTGACAATGCATGATTAAGTTTTTTCATTCCGATTATCAATTTCCGATTCCAAAAATAAATATTCGTAGAATATTCAAGATATGACTTTATGAGCTTAATACTCGTTAATGTTTAGTAATAAACCAATCAGTATCTGTCCTAAAATTGAAAGACGCACACCTAAGCGCGAGAGTAAATATAGTTTTCAATAATATCTCTGATTATTAAGTCCGCGGTTGAAAGATGCTTGGCAGGTGTGCAATTTTAAGATGGTGATAAAACCAACTCTACCAACATCTACTGTCTTCTAAACTCGTAAAATTCTTTGTCTTTTTAATAGCTGTAGATTATTTTCGCGTCTTTCGTAGTGTTATGACGTGGTTTTGTGATTACTTATTAACGTGGTTCTCGATCTTTGAACATGAGGGGTTGACCGTTTGGCAACATTGTAAAAAATATTTTGACTGAGTATCGTGAATCTAATTGAAGAATGCGTTTCGTGAATCTAAACGAGTGTATAAACAAAATAAAAACTAGAATAGCAAATATTTGTGCCTGGAAGAGAAGAACGCCGGCGCCGCAGACAGCACGGCTGCCCGTGTCCGGCCCGTGTCCGGCCCGCAGCTAACCGCTGCGCCACTCGATGCTGAATTTTGATGTTACCCCTGTCAGCTATGAAAGTTTTAAATTAAGTAAAGACAACATTTTAATTTCGTAATAAATTTAAATCAATAATTTGGGTTTTTTCAATTGAGGGCCGCATTTTTTCTCGTGTACGGATCTGAAATGGATGCCTCAGCTGAGATCTTTGAAGGTAGCTTGAATCAACACCTACTTGTGTATTGGAATCATGGTTTAATCTCAGTTCTACAGAATAAAGTTACGATTAATATATCATTGGATTAAGAGTAAATGTTATATTATAAGTAGAGTAAGTGGGAGAAGATGCGTATGTTAAGGGTTTGACAGCAACTGATAGAAAAACTATAAGTAATTAAAGTTTTAAAGAAATAAACGTTTAATAACTATCCACTTTCTATAATTTTTATATAAAAAACTTTAATTTAGAACGATTCTTCATCTTCTTCTTCTTCTTCAGCCTTCATCTCTCCACTGCTTGATATAGGCCTCTTCCATACCCTTCCATCCTTCCTTGTTGTTTGCTAGTTGTAGCCATTGCTTTCCCCCCACAGCGGCTATATCGTCGGCCCATCTCTTTTGAGGTCTTCCGATGCCTCTTTTATTATCCTCAGGTCTCCATTTCAGAACTCTGGGAGGCCATCTTGTAGTATTCTGCCTTGCAACATGCCCTGCCCATTGCCATTTTAGCTTTGCTACACGATCCATGATATCCACTACTCTAGTTCTGCGCCTAATTTCGTCATTTATAATTCTTAGGCTTCCTCCAAGCATGGATCTTTCCATGGATCGTTGCGTGCATTTGAGCTTTTCTACACATTTCTTTGTAAGGGCCATAGTCTCCACTCCATACGTCGCCATGATTCTTCAAAGGCTTTTCTTTTTAGACTAATTAGGATCTCTTTGTTTGAGTTTGCCAAAAGTAGCCCAACTCATTCCAATTCGTCTTGGCAATTCTGTTGTTTGGTTCTCTTTGTCCATTTTTATCTTGTGTCCTAGGTATATATATTCATCTACTATTTCAATATTATTATATTGATTGTGATGATTTTGTTCTCTGGATTCAAAATTTATGTTTTCTTTATATTCATCTTAAGACCAACTTTGCTCGAAGCCTCGTGTAGTTCTTTTATCATTATACTTAGTTCTTTGATATTTTCACTTACAACTACTATGTCGTCAGCAAATCTTAGGTGACTTAAATATGTGCCATCTATCTTCACACCAATGTTAACCCAATTCAGGGTCTTAAATACATCTTCTAAGGCTAACGTGAAGAGTTTAGGCGAGATTGTGTCACCTTGTCGGACACCTTTTCTATTTTTATTTTTTCAGTTATAGTGTCGTCGTCAATTATGAAACTCAAAGTTGCATTTTCATACATAAAGTTTACTAATCGTATCTAGTGTCTATTCTCGCGTTTTGGAGTGCTTCGATGATTGCCCACCTTTCAACTGAGTCAAAAGCTTTTTGATAGTCAATAAAAGCTAAGTGGTATATTATACTGTGTTGTTTTCTCTATGAGCAATCTCAGAGTTTGAATGTGGTCTCTGGTTCCAAAACTTTTGCGGAAGCCGGCTTGCTCTACGGGTTGATTGTGATCAAATTTTAGCGTTAAGCGATTCGTCATGATATTTGTTAACAATTTATATAAATGCGAAAGCAAACTTATGGGTAGATAGTTTTCTAGATTTTTGCTGTCTCCTTTTTTAAATACTTACAAGGTATTTTTCCTTCTTCTAGACATTTGTCTAATAGTATTTTTATGGCTTCTATCAATTTTCTTCCCCCTAGTTTTAGCATGTCGCTTGTTATTTGATCTGTACCCGGAGCCTTATTATTTTTCATTTGCTTTAAGGCATTTTCTATGTCTTCGATTTCTATTTCTGATAATTCTTCGGATCCTACGTTCAAAGTGCATCTTTCTTTTACCTCATTTTGGTTAATTCATAATGTACACATTATGAATTAAGAGCTCTACAGAGCTCTGAGTAAAATTTTCAATAGTTTTAGATATAGATTCCTTACCTCTTACAATAATTCCATCCAATCCAGAACGATCCGAAGACAAATTAACAGAATCTCTCATCGACAGGTGAAGTATAAACTGACTACATTCAAATATTTTATTTTTGATTTAGTCAGTTTATTACTTTACCTGCCGATGGAGATTCTGTTATTTCGAAAATTGAGTAGTAAAATATATAATCAAATTTTCGTAGAAGTAACATAGTTTATGTCTTTCACCCAATATAATGATCACCTGTTATTGATTCATAATATTGAGGATAAAAATCCGTATAAACCCTCTAATATTACTGTTCAATAATATTGATGGTGTGCGAAGGCCATTAGTATTGAATTTTGTTTTGTTTTAGAGAGTGGATAGGTGAAAGTGGAGGGAAGAGGAAAATAGGTGGAAGTTGGAAATGGAACAGTGGTGTTGAAGTATTGATGATGGTAACGACTAATATGAAGATCAATAACTCGCAATGCCACCTGGTTCAGGGTTATTTGTTCATTTGTTTTATTTTACATAGCATTAACAATTTGAAAACAATGGCATACATAGAAAATATGTTATAATAAGAAAATGGTCGTTAAATTATTATAAAAAATAAATGATTTCGTGTGTTTAATATGGAAAATTTAGTGCAGCAAGAAAGCATTTTACGTACCAAAAAAGAGTATCCAGGAACATAGAAGTAATGTATAAAATAAACACAGAAATAGTAAGAAATAAAAAATGGGCGTATCCATAAATATATATTTATCCATAAATATAAATATAACATAAAAAATAAAATATAAGAAATACTAAGTGAAGCCTAATACATCGTTATCAAGTAAATCCAGGAACATCGAAAAAGTGCATGAAACAAGCAAGAAATCATAATATTTTCTTATAAAAATAGGGTTGGCACTGGAATACCTTCCTATTAAATATACCTGAATTACAAAAACCACGAGTTACTTTTTTGAGAGTCGATTATACAATCACAATCGATTGTTTTACCTATTTTACAACGTCGCATTAACCGTAATATTTAGTTTATACATAGAATAGCCTTCCACATTGTGATCAGTTAAAAATATTGTTTATGTTTTTACTCATGTTGATATTACTTTACCTCACAATATCACAACACAAGATTTTTTATTTTTTAACATTAAAATAATGATTTTTTAATCATATAATTGTCCTGAAGAAGGTTGGATCCAACCGAAACTAGTTGAAAAGTATATAGCGATAAAGTGGTTTAAAACATAGTATTTAATCTTTATGTTAATTGTCCCAAAAATGCCGCTCACATTGCTTGTGTTTCCATTGCCAGCATAAAAAAATCGTATGATTTTTTTAAAGAAACGAGGCTTAACAGTTCATTTTAAAATACATTTAGATATAATTTAATATGTAAATATTATATGCATTATTTAATACGACTATGATATTTATTGATTATTGATTAGAAATAACGAAATACCACATTTTGTTCAATCAATTCTATTTTTACTTCTGGCAAGTCATATCGAAATTGAATTTTGACACATGACGTTATCTATGCACATGACTGATGATGATCATGATCACACACACAATGACCCTTTGACAGGTGAAACGTGTTTAGATACATCTTTTCTTTATATTATGCACATATTAGCACCCAGATTACTTGGAAATGAAAGCGAAACGCATATATATTAATTTTTAGGTTACATCTTACGCCTAAATTGTGAGGTTAAAACACACACCTTACACGTCACTACCACACACGTCACCTTATGCGTAGTTACTGTTTCTAGGTTAACTTTTCATATAAACGATGGAGAATATATTTGAAAATTGTGATGTCGCTATATTATGCACCCAGATTACATGGAAATGAACGCGAGATGTTACATCTTTACCTAAATTGTGAGGTTAAAACACACACGCTACCTTAAATGTTTATAGCGCCGTTTTTGCGTAAAAGACGCTTCAAGGGCGCTTTACAGGTGTGACATCCCGAAAAAATGAGTTTTAAGCCATGTATTCACTAGGGGACAAATTGTCCCTCAACAGCACGCGCGGCATGCGGCATCTACGTGACGTTGCAACGTCGTGCACAACATAGCGCGGCATTTCTACGTGCCGTGGCAACGTTGCCATGCGCACGGTACCCGAGCGTACTCACTGCAACATTCCGCGGAGCGTCAGTACCACGTGGTATGTTTACAAGTGAATACGCATGCGCTGTATCTGTCAAGATGACAATGCGGGGAAACGAAATCGTTCTCGAGCTCATCGAGCTGTATCGATCGAAGATCGCATAGAATGTCCGTCCTTCTTTCTCTTTGCAGTAAATAATTTCGCATTCTCCTCTTACTTTTCGATAAACTCATTAACAT
>JADDOH010001126.1:0-16579 GCA_016648135.1 Agrypnia vestita
TCTTTCACCTTTCTCTGCAGTCCGCGGTTCGGGTAGCCAGTGGCATATTTTGTCTGGTTAGCTATCGAGTCGGAGATCAGCGTCTTCCTCTTCCTTGTTTCCGGTAATTACCAGCTTATTTGGGTTATGATCTTCTCTGCAAATTGGAGGATTCGATTTAAACAGATCGTGGACAATCTTTCTGGAATTTTATTGATGCTTTTTTGGTCGTAATAATTTTATAAAAGTCATATACGATAATTTTTGTGTACTGAAATGGTCTACTAAATGCTCCCCAAGATCCTCTTGTATTGAGCAGTGCCATTTAGATCCTCGTATTACATTTATGTTCGGGTATCGTGATAGAGGATAGAGAGAGCTTATCTCGCCCCACCAGTTTACGTCTGAATCGCTCGCATTGTTTCGTCCATCGGGGCGAGCATATCATAAATATCACCTGCCCTCTCATTGTGCTCTCCGGGCACCTATCCACCTATCCACCGACAGGATCAGCGCTTATCCAACAGCCTTAAATTTACAATTTCTCTTTTAATCGTCGGGCTCGGGGAAAACAATATAGAATCTCAATATTTCTCGAGACAGCCGAACGATTACATTTTTGTGTGTACATATTTCACTGTAATATTATGACTACATTCGAGAATGTTTTTATTCGGTCTCAAATTATATCGGGCAACTAATAAAACCGAATATTTTGACCCTCATTTAGAATAGATATTTGATTACTTTAATGCAAGAAAAAATATTATTACTCCCTTTATATTAACTCGTGGCGTCTGCTTGCTTGCTTGCTTGCCGGGTGAAAACACTTTGGATCGATTTTTAACCCTTTTCCCATGATCCAATCGAGCTGAAACTTGGCAAGTAGACTCGTGGCGACGATCAAGAAGATCTATCAAAATTTCGTTAAAAAATTAATAATTATAGTATAATTTCGGATTTTAGAAATTTTATTGGTTTTTTCAAATTGGAATCATTAGAAAAGTTTGCTAACTAGCAACGGCGCGGCGGCGGCGCCAGCGGCCCGATAACGTCGCGGAATATTTTCTAAATTTGAATTACTCCGTCGGTATACATAATAGGTACTTCATTACACAAAGCATGAAGTGTCTTATCAAAGCTCAAAACATCTGACATTTTAGAAATATATTAAATTACTGTAAATTTAGTGTTATGTTATATGTTTTAATTCGTCTTTAATTGTTGTTATATTTTACAAAGAAAGGGAGTATAATAAAAATTTGGTTTTTATGGGTTAGTTTTTTACTCCCTTTCTTTTAACTCGTAGCGTCTGCTTGATTGCTTGTCTGTCGAAAAAACTTTGGATAGATTTTTAACCCGTTTCCCGTGATCCAATCGAGCTGAAACTTTGCAGACAGACTCGTGGTGACGATAAAAATGATCTAACAACTTTTCGTTTAAAAAATATTAATATAGTATAATTTTGGATTTTTCAAAAAATATTATTACTCGCTTTCGTAGCGTCGCCTGACTCGAGCCCAACGCGTAGGTTAAGCTCCAAACCTGTTTCCACTAGTAAATGAGAAAGGGAGTATAATATAAACTTGATTTTTTTGGGTTAGTTTTTTAAACACGAAATTCTATTTTCTTTTTTTTCGGACAATTTTAACTTTTGTTTAAAATTGTTCGAAAATATACATAAGAGTAAATTGGTTGATCTAAGATAGTAAAACGAAAAATGAATTTTTGCAGATTAGACGGTTTACGTAGGGACCGTCGAAATACGTAGAACGGTCCTCTGAAACCCGTTTTATGCATCCGCGTAAATGTAAATTTTTGCTTTTGTGTCTTTTTGGTGTATTGCATTTTTTATCTAATATTCGAATGTTAGCAATATTTTTTTAAAATAAAATGGCGTCTTTAGGTAAATTCACGTAGTGAAACAATTTGATAATATTTATTGAGTTTAATTACATATCTCATTCATTAATCGTGCAATCAAATGGAAATATGGGTACGATGTAAACATCTTTGGTATAAGTAAATGTACACCTTTGGTAAAGTGTTGTCTACATGACGATACAGTAAAAGTGTGTGTTTACGATCACCTTGCGAAGGTCGGTCCTCGCCGAACGCGAATATCTCCACTGGGGTCGTCGGTGCTACCGTTCGTCAGTAATAATAAGCGATGGTAATAATACGCCGTCACCTTATAAGGCCCAGATTATGGAGCCAGCCGCGGCCGCGCTCCGCGACTTTCGTTAATAACAACGGCTTTGTGCCTGGGCATATATAAATATAATTGAAGTTAATAATACTGAATAGGGAAACGCCGCGCCGCGCGCCGGTTGATATTCAGCTCCGCGCAGGTGCTTTGCTCAATTGTGCCGTAATTTCTTCAGTTTGTCAAGGCCTCCTCTTAGTCACCGTCGGGCGCCGTTCTCCGTCCATTAGCCGCTGTTTTTAACACCACGATCAAATAATTACTCGGCTAAAATAACAAATCGCCAAGTGCCACGAAATTCCACGCCCGCTGGTTTTTCAATTTACTATACAATAATTAATATATCGGATCTTTACGGGTATTCACATACAAAATTGGTGTATTAAATTACATAATAATTATTATACCACAAATGAAATAATATTGGGTTTTTATTTTCTGTCTTTAATTTTAAAAAACGCACTTTTTGATTACTTTGACGTTTTGCGACGCAATTTTGTCAGGGCGGAAATAAATTTCGGTCGTATCTTTTAAGTTTGATTAATTTAACGTGAGACGTTAAATTAATCAAAGTGGTTTATAAGGATTTAATTTTTATTTATTAATCAATTAATAAATAAATCTTAAATCATTTTATATAAAATGGTATATTTATGAGAAAAATAGTATTACAGAATATTTTGTACATAAAATTACGGGGTATTAAATTTTTTTCAGATTTGAAACAAACCTCTGTACGTTTCACGACAATGTCGTTTTTGATCATGTACAATTTGATAAGGAGTACTATTAAGTTACTAACTTTCCCTTTTTTACGTACCTTAATAATTATTTTTTATTATTTATCTTGGTATATACATATGTATATATAAACAAAAAGTTGAGATCAGGATGGGCAATGTTGATCAATTAATCCGCTATAATTATTAAATACTAATTGCTCTAAAAATATGCGTACATAACGTACGTAACATTATCTATTGTGATTCAAATCAACCACGACTCTCTAATCGTACAGTGGGTTTGGAGCGATGAAATCATCATTACGAAAGTTATCCGTAAATCAGTCGGTTAGTTGTCCTCTTCGCTCCATGCATTATTTTGGTTTAATAAAGAAAGCGTTGCAGGTTTGGCGATGCATTTCCATGTGGAGTTTCGTGTGCGATTCCTAATCCCATAATTGCCAACGGTATCATAGTAGCTTCTAACTTTAGAGACTTGGCAACTCCTCCACAGAACTGGTCCATTGCGGTAGGACTGTGTCAATGTATCTCCCATGCAATATCTTCCTATTGGACCAGTTTCATCTGGTCACAGCTTAAGAAAATGACGCAGTCAGTTACAGTTCAATTATTATGTTGGGGTTACTTTAGCATGTTGAGACGACGCAATTCCGAGACTACGGTTACAGACAGACGTGTTCAAATTATTAGGCAAATTTATAATGTAATTTATAAGTTATTTATAAGTAAATTTATAAGTTATTTACGAAACACAAGGAAAATTAAATGTTATGTTTGTTTAAAAATACTCATGTTAACATTAAAATCCATTTATTTAAACTAGCATAATTCTATATTAACATAATAACTAAAATAATTCAAGGCATTTATTTCACTGTGATTACAAAAAGCGCTGGAGATCAACAAGCCATTGAAATATTTATAATATAAGTATATTAATAAAATTATAGGTATTTAATTTTTTTAATTATTGCAAAAATGTTTTGGTTAATAATTTTTAATCACACTTATAATTAACTTTATTAAAATGGTTTAAATACCATATCCTTCATCACCGTACTAAAAAACTTACCCTAAAGATGCAATGATTATCTTTTCTTAAAAAAAAATTGTCAATTATAAGTATTTCATTTTATTTTCATACGTGCACGCATTTGACAAATATTTTTCTCCAAGGTAAGTCTCTCGTAGCTCTGAAAAGCAGTTTTTGAATTTGCTTTAATAAATTTGGCAAATTTCTAGAGTTCTACGTTTTGAAATTGCTGTTTTCTTTTATTTCAAGTCACAAGAGGGTTTTATCACATATATATTTGTTTATATTTTTTTTCCGCGCGGTACACGTGCCAGCTCACGACGAAATTCGCACGCATTCGACGCCGGTATTTGCAAAAACAAAATGAAAGTCTTACCAAATAGGTGTGCTCGTAAATATCGATTGCGTCCGATTAGCAATAATACTCACCAATTGTCTACAAGTATCGCTACATTATACTCCCATTAATATTACACGATGCCCGAGCTAAATGTAGATAAACATAGGTTTGTCTTGTGTTTTCCGTTTTGGTGCGTTTGTATCGAGCCCGATCCACTTCGACTCGGTTTTCTCTCTCCTTTTCAAACAAAATGGAAAATAAAGTAAGCACGTATTTAGTACAGCCATCGCGTCGTTTCGCAGTATTTCAGTTTTCGAACACTTGAATATCGTGCACGGATCGTAAAATTTCATCAATGTAAATCACAATTTTTTTCCTTCACTTCATTTTTCACAATGATGATAAACAATGACATATTTATTTCCTGATAAAAATATAATTAATAACAAAAATATTATGCCTGCATTAATTTTATACACCTCCAAATAGGTGCGATCAAAAAATTTAATAAAACGATACAATTAAACAAAATTTATATCTAAATCAAATAAACATTGCAAAGAAGAAAATATAGAAAAATGGATCAAATTTCATCTTTAGACCAAAAACATTTTCTTAGTAATTAGATATACATATTTTATTAAGATGGTTTATGGTTAAGAAAATATATGAGGCGAATGTTGAAGGCAACAGGAATAGAGGGCGTCCGCGAAAGACCTGGCACGATCAGGTACTACAAGTATTTGAGGATGGCCCTGTTAAAAGCCGCAACAATCGTAGAACGTGTATGAGAAGATGTATGAATGTGGCCGAAGCAAAAGTGGTGTGCCAGGATAGAAGAGTGTGGCGTTCAATCCTCTCTGCCTACCCCTGCAGGGAAACGGCGTGATGGTTAGTTAGTTAGTTAGTTATTTTATTACTGTGCCAAGTTATTATGCGTCCGCCTTGGCGAAAATGCAGTACGGCATCTAATCTGGCAGACATTGAAAAGTAACCAGTTTACACAAAGTTTGTTAGTTTTCTAAAATTAATAATTATTTTAATGCTACTAATAATAATCAATTTATATAAATAAATAAAAATATGTAATAAAAAAATATATTTTTGGTTTTTATTAGAGACTTTTCAGCTATTTAAAGAAGATCTTTATAGAAGTTGTTTTCATTGACTTGTAATTTTTTTTATTCGTTTATTACATAACTAGTCGTAAACCCTTAAAAAATCACGGAACATAATAATTAATAACGACCCTTGCATGTAACTTGAGCCGCGCCCTGATTGACGTGTCATACTCGGGCGCCCGGGCATCATTAGCGGCTAATCATCATCATCAATGTTGTCGTTGTAATTCCAGCTTTACTCCAGCGAGTTACAGACAGGCGGAAATTCGAAATTAGGATAGTTGTGATGGTAGTTTAGGAGCAATGTACGCACTCATTAATTTTGCACGTATAATATATAGTGTGAATTTTAATTATATTCTATTTGTAAAAATGTATTTTTTTTTAATATTATAAAAATTAAACTAACACAGGTCAATTATTTCCGTAGCATCAAAAATGTCGAGGGAAAATATATGTTTATTATTTTCTTTGGCGCTAGAATTCTGCGACCAGTGTTTAATCATCTGGGGTATTATCATTTGCTGCGATCATTTCTAACAGCCCCGAGCTAATTGATCATTTCCTACAATCGCAGGCCATTGTTTACGCACTTGATAATATGCCGGAAGTTATATTGCGCTGGTTCTTGTGAATACTTAAATACGCCGACATCTGGCTCGGAACGGTTTTTCCATTTTTTTTCAAGTTTGTGTTTACTGGGGTATTATGCCGTGTTGTTACGACCTTTCGGGCCGACGTTTCGGATCCCATTGCAGGGTCCATCATCAGGGCTGATGTAATCCATCCAATAGGTCCATCATCAGCCCTGATGATGGACCCTGCAATGGGATCCGAAACGTCGGCCCGAAAGGTCGTAACAACACGGCATAATACCCCAGTAAACACAAACTTGAAGATTCTGAGTGGCGGTGAAAACCTAAGAACATTCGGTTTTTCCATTTTTCGTTACTTTTCTGGTGAAGTGATGCACCAGAGAGACTAGCGAGAATTGTAATCTATGGACGATGAACCAACGGTGTTTTTAATCCAAGTGAGATCACACTTTTACTGGTTGAAATTACAATCTGGCAGAGAACAGCCGGCGTGTCGGATTGGTGAACGCCTCGCAGCTGATGATTGGAGATTTCATCTGATTTCTTTATTCCTCTGCCGAATCCGACCTGATTCCCTGTCACGACTGATGCTTGTTCTGCTTTTTCGCATTCATTTTGTTTGTTGCCCGGATCTACTCATAATGAATTGCCTCTAGTATGTTTTATAATATTTTCAAAATAAAAGCTCACGAACATATTTCGGGTCGAAATAAAATAAGGAAAGATAGAAAGAAAAATAAGAAGAAAGGGACGGCCGAGAAAAGCACTCGTGAGTCAGTTGAGGGAGTGAAGCAGATGCAGAAGCTACCGAGAAATAAAAATACCAGCACATATTAGGGATCGATGCAGAGAACTACGTCCCTTACGGATGTCCCTTAGAAGGACTGCATATCCTTTCTTTTTATATTTTATGGATTTATTTTGAATTTTTTCACAAATCTTATAACCAAACAAATAACCAAATAAAAAATATATTCTTGCACTCAATTTAAAGAAAAAATTATCAAATGTAAATGTGATCAATAAACAAAAATGATCTTTTGGTACGTAATAAACTAAGGATGTAGAAAAATAAGACATTCTTAACTCAAAAAGTTTTTTTGGAAAAGTGATACTCTCGCACTCGGATTGAGATATATGTATGTTGAGATAGCGGATATCCTATGTGTACATAAGATGTCATTTGAATGAATATCTATTTTTATCGTTAACATATTTTAATGTAGTTGGTACACCCGTTTTTATCATCTTTCAAATACAAGATTACTCACATTACTTGCACAATAAAAACGACATTTTCTTGGGAATCAATCATCCGCAAGATTATTCGAAAAACCAACGTGTGTTGATCTTTTAGTATTTCACATTCTAGTCATCTTTATTTATTCACCTCGCTCGTGTATTACTCGTGTTATCTGCAAGCGGGCCAATCGGGCGCTACAATTCCAACAAGTGCAAACTTACAATTACCGTTCACCGCTTACTTACGTATTGTGCGTTAAGACGCACCAAGGCATCGCACGTTCTCCGCCTTGTTCCGCCGGCTGCCTTTTATCACTATACCCTGAGAAGTGTACCATTGTTTAACATCTCGCGTACATTCATATCACGCACGGCACTCGACTGTCCTGCATACAGAACGTCACTCATAAATGTGCGCAAATTAGTAAACAATGTGAGCCGGAAGTGCATCTGTTGTTGTTGGATTGCGAGGGTTAACCGTGTCGGTGCTCGTATCATCCCTTCTTTTTCCAAGGATAGGTTGGGACCCAGTGTCACCAGGGTAGTATTTACGTGTTGAGACTTTTGAGGATTTCGTTTATGTACATGCACCACTTTCACAATTGGCTCTACAACCCTCGGTGAATCTTGGCCCCTAAGAACTTTCCTTCATTGATTCCTATTATGAGTCATTCCTCTCCAGTCGCGAATTTCCAAAAGCGATATGTAATTGAAGACATTAAAGCTTCATCTTAGCTTTGGCCTTTCCAAGCTCCCTACTTGTCTTGTGTTCAGCAATGGTTCGTTGATTGCTGCTCGGTCATCCTTTCGTGCCCCAACCAACGATGTCTTCCTATTTTATTAAACTATGAGACGCTATTACTTTGTATCATTATTTATCGCAGTTGAAATTCTTTTTTTTTAAAAACCGATCCAAAGATACATCCTTTCGTCATTTTTAAAAACATCCGGTGCGCGCTGTACCTATACCCTCTCCGTCTCCGACGCGCACGAGTGTGTAAGCACTGGTCTGATAATCGTTTTGTACTCGAAAACATTGGTGGCTCTAGACAACAATCGAGAGTTTGATATATAACTTATTATTATTGACGAGATAGGCCACTAAGTGACGGCCGTCGGTAGGCAGTTGACTTAACGGTTTCGCTGTGAATGCAGAATGGTGAGTGGTGAGTGCGTGCGCGTGCAAACTGTTTTAGGCGTGTGATGCGCGGTACTTCCATTCCACGGCTGGTCGAGCGGATGCACTCCGCATTAGTATTTTTCCAATAGGAGTTTTATTTTCTTCCTCCGTTGTTCAAGAAAAATTGTTCGAGTTATTTTAAATTCCATCAAGGAAATGTGATTTATTTCGCTGCGCTCAGATATGCAGTTAAGTTTTATAATCGAATTGTGCTGTTTTCCATCTCTCTGTTCTGCGCACACCCGGGGCGTTCTTGTCACTGGAATACCGTTAGCTAATACTTCATCACAATGAATTAGCGTTGTGGCTCGGGCTGTGCTATGGAATGAACACAAACCAAAGGCTTGATCTACAGAACAAAACCGAGGATTAGACGAGGATTTCATAAATCAACGTTTACAGAAAGATTTTTTGCTGTAGTTTGCTAATAACCTCGATTGTGCCTTGCTTGTTTCATGCACGCGCTTAACTATCGGTGCCCAGGTGGTTTGTTTACATTTGGTATACCCTTCTAACACTATTATTGAACATAACTTGTACATCGTCTTTATTTTCAGTGAATCTTGTTTTATCTTAAAAAATGGTAAATAAAATATTTTGAATGCTTAGTTTTTTTATCGTTCAGTTAGGCGAAAGAAAACCCATCGTAATAACGGGAAAGAATATATACATTAATTTTTTTAATGTCTGCTAGGTAGGTATTTAGTCTACATTCTGTATCAAATTTTTATTTAACGTACGGGAAGTAGGGATCTCCTACTTAGGATGGGTACGCAAAACTCATTGATTAATTCATTTTTTTTAAATGAAACATCAAGAGTCCAGTATTTTTCCATATCCACAAGTGACAGAAGCGTCGTATATTTTATTAGATTCTGTGCTAGGTCATTCAGCATCCTGTTGGAATCTCATCACTTGCAGTATCTCTTACATGGCATTCTTTTGCGCATTTAGTTTTAGCGCTTTCTTGTTGTAGGGAACATTTCGCGTGGCTCTTTGGGCGTCTCGCACATTCTCAATAGATTGGGATTATTCAGGCGTGTTTGTTTTTCTTTCGTAACTTTTTCTTTGTTAAAACTTGGGTGCTATCTTCTACACTACTGCACAAAGCAACTTGTTGATATTCCAAACAGTTATTTTGGTATTTTTAGTTTTTAAGAATTATCATTTATTTATATTCGAAAATGGTAAAGCTCGGTTTTTTTAGTCGTGTAATAAATATTATTATATTAGTATTTTGCCCGTCCTAAGGCGTGACGGTCAAAGGAGTTTTAAAATATGGCATTACAAAAAGATGAGGCGTAATTTAATCATTTTTTTATAATTTAATTATTTTAATAATTTAAAAAAAGGCATTATGACAATATAGATAAGTATAAATTACAATAATAACAATAAATCATAAAGAAGTATAAATAACCTAGTAGGATTTCCCCAGATACAGCGTCACTTGTCAGACGTATATGCTTTTATCATTTTAATATTCATAACTGATAAAAAATTACCTTCAAGAATAACAGCCCTGATGATGAACCCTGCAATGCGATGTGAAACGTCAGCCAGAAAGCTTGTATACGCAGGTGAAATAATCACAAGAAGATTCTGAACGCCCGTGAAAACATCCTTATTTTTTTCATTTATTAATAAAACGAATCCCCAAGTATGACTAAGAAGAATCCCTATTTCTGTTTCCTGTTTTGGAAAAATGAAGCCCAGGTACATAACGAAGATGGGTATTTAATATGTTTATTTTGAACACAGTTTCCGAGAGATTCCCTTTCAGTCAATGTTTATGTTTAGGCTTGTTTTAAGCTTCGCCTTGACGTTGTCACGGTCAATGTCTGTGTGTATTCAAAGTATTTGGATTGATGGTAACGTACTACAAGAATACTAATATAAAGTAGTGTTTTAACCGGTTTTCGATTGCCACTGGAAATGTACAGATGTTGAATCTGAGTTTCCTTTTATAGTTGTGTTCAATCTTCGAACGGCGCACCCGTCCTCTTACCAGCCGGTAGTCTCGAACGGCGCACCCACCCTCTCACCAGCCGGTAGTCTCGGATGGCGTACCCACCCACTTACCAGCCGATAGTCTCCGATGGCGTACCCACCCTCTTACCAGCCAGTAGTCTCGAACGGCGCACCCACCCTCTCACCAGCCAGGTAGTCTCGGATGGCGTACCCACCCACTTACCAGCCGATAGTCTCGGATGGCGTACCCACCCTCTTACCAGCCAGTAGTCTCGAATGGCGCACCCACCCTCCTATAAATGCCTAAAAATTTGACCCAGTTTCATAAACGTGACAGAAGCGGATAATTCAAATGTCATGGAAGTTGATTTGTTTTTTGATACAATGGAAACTGGTTATTGTAAACACGGATAATTTTATCAGTCGACTATTGTTAAAGTCAATCGGTCCCAAAACACTAGCATAAAAATGGTTTAAAATAATCAGCCTACTATAATCGAACTTCGGTTTTATCTTATTTATTCTGTTAAATCGTGCAGAATAATATTTTAATTGGAAAAAAACTTTGTATTTATAATATTTATTATATAACATAATTGTATCTTGACAGGGAAAACGTATCGACAAGTTCTCATATGTGGGTAATGAGAAAATATTCAATATGTAAACTTTTATGACAGTCAACATTTGTAGAGTTTTTCAAATAAATTTTGTTTATAAAAAAGGCCGCATATATTAATGCCTTTGGATTTTAATAAATGGAAATTGTACAAAATTTCATTATTACTGAATTGAATTTTAATAGTAACTATTTTTCATCATCTGCACAACCCTACCATCCGGATATTGTTTTCAATAATACAGGTCACATAATGATTGCAATAAGCTGATTTCACTATAGTTTGACCCGCAAAAGGTACCCACCAACTCCCGGGGGTTAGAAACGAAAAATCGAGGCCGGCTCTTGACCATTGACCCTGCGACATGTGGGGTATACGTTTTACAGTAAAGGTCTCGGAAGGTCGATAGCTTCTCACCTCCCGATATTATGCAAGCGGAGTGCTGGACGGAAACATATTATCCTACACATTGTTTTACTGTTAACTGTTTGGGAATTTATGATGATGGCGCATCTCTGCATTCATAAAGCGCTTTTGTTGGCCGGTCACTCAGACGGGCCGTTGAATGTATTTGTGAAGCGCGCGCTTCTAACTCCGGATTTCAATGTAAATAAATATGTGTGGGCGTATGATTTATTTTGCCTTATTGACATTTTGCGGCAACGGCACATTTACCCTCCACGTGTTGTACAAATACACATTTTAATAATTTTAATAAAAATCACTTTTTATTTGCGACGTGATTTTACAGAACATTGTTCTACGGCGATTCAAACAAAATGGATACTAAAAAATATACGAAGTCTCACCAAAAAGTAAGATAGGTATAAAGAATAAAATTAGATTATAAAATATAGAGTTACAATGGTAAATAATCATCAGCAATATAAAGTTCCGGGTGGTATCCATATACGAGTACATATGATTGCTCTCCGGGCGTTCCATTTTTTCAAATAAATTGAGTTTTGCTCAATATCCATCTAGAATCTGTGTAGATAGATACCTATCACGTGTTCTGACACATTATTTTTGTTTAATTTTGTCTAATTTAATGTTGAGTGGTGGTAAATGATTGATTATTTGGATATTTGACAACCCGATCTTTGTAGATTTCACTCGTACGGTTATAAAACATTTGATTATACTCATTTAATATATGTACTTGCGTTGGATTGGATGATGATCGCCTTATGAGGGCATTACCAGTCTAAAAATTAAAACGAGCAAAAAAACTCTCGTTAAGTAAATGAAACAAGGAGAATAATAAAACACGCGGTTATGGAGTTATACAATCTGACCTCGGAAACGGAAGAAACTTAAAATATTTGTTGGGTAGTGGAGGTGAAGAAGATGGCCAGAGTTATGATCGCTGGGGGGTCGCCGGATGCGCCTCTGGGGCCGGGCGCGGAGGAAGTGGACCGGCGAGGCTTACATGCCCTGGGAACCTACGTCGCCTAAAGGTCACGCCAGTGCTTTAGTGTCCCTTCCGACTGTTGATGTTAGCTGTTAAGCTGCTGGTAAATAGATCGTCATTCGTTAGTTAAGAATCGTAGGGTCTTAGCCGATAAGAGTTGTGATTTTATAGATTTCTGTCAATCAATTATTTAATTACGTATCGCATTACAAAACTGTTATAAGACAAAAAAGTCAGCTATACAAAAAAATAATAGCTCGTAAAGTTTAATAAGGGATGAAGTTGAACATTCCCCAACCTGCATGAGGATATGTATGAATTGGATAAGGCAAAAGTTGTGTATCGGGACAGTAAACTATTCCTTTCTGACTCTTCCCGCTGGGAAACAACGTGGTAGTAAGATAGTTTTTCGTCGTAGGAGAATAATTTTTTTTAATGATAAATTTACAATTGATGGCATCACGTATTCTTTTCCGGCAATAATGAACTAGCGTTCCCCTTATAATGAGTCATTTACGGCAGATCGCAAAGAAATGGTGAACTTATGTCGATTTCATGAGGCACATGTTTATTTCAGTAAATCAGTTTTTACTTTCTAAACTTTTTTCTTAGGAATGTGTGATGTGGCGGACAAAAATAACGAAATTTCTTGTAAATATATAAATTGTTTTAATTAAATCATTGCATTTTTAATAGAATGAATGTTTATTTCAGTAAATCAGTTTTTACTTTCTAAACTTTTTTCTTAGGAATGTGTGATGTGGCGGACAAAAATAACGAAATTCCTTGTAAATATATAAATTGTTTTAATTAAATCATTGCATTTTTAATAGAATGAATGTTTATTTCAGTAAATCAGTTTTTACTTTCTAAACTTTTTTCTTAGGAATGTGTGATGTGGCGGACAAAAATAACGAAATTCCTTGTAAATATATAAATTGTTTTAATTAAATCATTGCATTTTTAATAGAATGAATGTTTTTTCCGCATTATTAACATTGATTAAATGGCTTGCTGCGCTTGTATTCCCGAGTTGTTATTCAATACGTCTTCTATTGCAAACCTAACATAACATCACTTAACCGCGTGTTTAAATCGCGTTGGGCAAATTACTTGTGGTTTGGATTCTCGAGGAGTTTACATACTGTACATTAGAGAGATGGTTCATTTAAACTCTTCGGCCCCGCGACGCTCCCAAGCATTAAGGTAAAAGTTTAAAGGCAAAATAAACTACTATTCTCTGGCCGCATGATAACCCGTGCCGGGAATGGCTTGCTTGCGCGGCCGGTTGTGGAGTACTTGCATGTATGACGCTTTATATTTTACACTCTACAACCGACTGTGTGGTGGGAGTATTTATATAAAGGTCGTTGGAACTGTCTCTTCAGAGAGTATTAGTCCGTCGATTTTATTTTTTTTAAATGTTATTAGAATATATAATTATACCGTTTTTCTTTGGTTCCAGGTAATATTAAAATACATCAAAACTTCCATTGTAAGACACGTTTCCTGGTGTATTCCGGATAACGGTAAGATATTAAATTTTCAGTTTGTTTTAATTTTTTTTAGCGTATTGGTGTCATGTTGTGGTAAAAGTAGACAAATGTTTCTAAAAAGTAAATTTAAAAAATAAAAATACCTGACTGCGTAAAAAGTGAACTTTAAATAAATATTGAAAAGAAAAAAACAAGTCCAAGTAGTCTAGAATTCTGTTAAGTAATACTGGATACATAACTACTAATACTGAACACATACGAGTAACTACGCATAGTCTAGAATTCTGTTAAGTAATACTGAATAATTACATCTTGATCGATACACATAAAACAAATAGTAAATTCTAATGCGGAACATAGAGACTTTAACAACTACACATAGTCTAGAATTCTTTCAAGTAATACTGAATAATTACATCTTGATCGATACACACATAAAACAAATAATAAATTCTAATGCGGAACATAGAGACTTTAACAACTACACATAGTCTAGAATTTTGTTAAGTAATACTGAATAATTACATCATGATCGATACACACAGAAAACAAATAATAAATTCTAATGCGTAACATAGCGACTTTAACAACCGGGTCCCCATTATTGGGAAGATTTGAGCCGCTAGATTTTCAATGGGTTTCGACTGTTAAAGTCGCTATGTTCCGCATTAGAATTTATTATTTGTTTTATGTGTGCATCGATCATGAAACTATTTCAATGGTGTAGTTATTCAATATTACTTAACAGAATTGTAGACCTGAACATGTTTTTTTCTTTTCATTTTTTATTCTAAGTTCAGTTTTTACGCAGTCAGAATTTTTGATTTTTTAAATTTACTTTTTTTATTTACTCTTTTTAGTTTAGGTTATAAGACGGTAATTTTTATTTTATTACATATTTATTCCTAATTAGGTTATTTCTCACTGTATTAAGTAACGCTTTAGGTAACGGTAGTTAGAATTATCTTTCAAAGCAGTAAAATTCTAGATTTGTCATTCGATTTTTGGAATTACACATCCTAAATGGTCATCTGATAATGAAAAATGATACTGGAAACCTGGATGATTTTCGATATACCTATTAATCGATCCTATATATATATATAATATATAATACATAGTATATAGATAGTATATATATATATATATATATATATAGGTACTATATATATATATATATTGCTATGTTCTATATAGAGTTGTGAACAGGATTTTTTAATAATAAATAATAGAAAAAAACTCAATAATATAATGATCAGAGATAATATATTAGGTCCTTACATATAAGATCTGGTGCGTTTGTGCCCGTACGTGGCCAAATTTTCATATCAAAAATCTCGCTTTGGTATGGAATTCCCAAATCCAAATTAGACAGCTATTTACTCATTTATTTGTTTTTGAAATATGAAATTCATTTTGTTTTTCCTCTTGTTTTTTTCTTTGCGTCACTCATTTGACAAAATGAAAAACTTGAAATATCGCGTTATTTACGAGTACGAGTTCCACCGTGGCACCAGTGCTGCAGAAACGGCTCGAAGGATTAATGATGTGTATGGCGACGGTACCGCAAAAGAAAACACAGTGCGTTTTTGGTTCCAACGTTTTCGTTCTGAAAATTTCGACCTGCAGAACAAGCCCCGTGGACGGCCGGAGACCAAAGTTGATAATGAAGAATTGAAGGCTCTTGTGGAAGCGGATCCATCGCAAACCACATCCGAGTTAGCTGCAGGCTGCGGTGTTAGTGATAAAACTGTTTTAATCCACTTGAAGCAATTGGTAAGGTGAAAAAGCTTGAAAGGTGGGTACCTCACGAATTGAGTGAAGCAAATCAACAAACGCGCGTTGACTGCTGCGTTGCATTACTCAACCGGCACAATAATGAAGGGATTTTAAATCGAATCATTACCTGTGATGAAAAGTGGATCCTGTACGATAATCGGAAGCGCGCATCGCAATGGCTGAACCCTGCCGAACCAGCCAAACCATGCCCCAAGCGAAAATTGACTCCAAAAAAGTTACTTGTGAGCGTTTGGTGGACTATGCTGGTGTCGTTCACTACAGCTTTCTTAAATCTGGCCAGACGATTACGGCAGATGTCTATTGTCAGCAACTGCAAACCATGATGGAAAAGCTAGCTGCTAAACAACCGAGGCTGGTTAATCGCTCTAGGCCACTGCTGCTTCATGATAACGCTAGACCACACACTGCACAACAGACGGCTACCAAATTAGCGGAGCTTCAATTGGAATGTCTAAGACATCCACCGTACTCTCCGGACCTTGCCCCAACAGATTACCATTTTTTTCGAAATTTGGATAACTTCTTGCAAAGGAAAAAATTCAACTCCGATGGGGCAGTCCAAACCGCCTTCAAAGATTTTATTGATTCCCGTCCGAATGGTTTTTTTTAGTAAAGGGATCGATGAACTACCTATGAGATGGCAAAAGTGCACAGATAGCAATGGTACATACTTTGATTAAATAAATATATTATAATAAAAAAAAATCGGCTTTATGTTCCTCCCATACTAAACGTCAATTTCATATGTAAGGACCTAATATATATTGGAAATTTTTATGAAAATGCGTAATTATGTGCGTAAAATGGTTAGACACCAACGCTACCCGACAACTCAATA
>JADDOH010001127.1:0-70979 GCA_016648135.1 Agrypnia vestita
GTCCTTACATATGAAATTTGCGTTTAGTATGGGAGGAACATAAAGCCGATTTTTTTTATTATAATATATTTATTTAATCAAAGTATGTACCATTGCTATCTATGCACTTTTGCCATCTCATAGGTAGTTCATCGATCCCTTTACTAAAAAAACCATTCGGACGGGAATCAATAAAATCTTTGAAGGCGGTTTGGACTGCCCCATCGGAGTTCCTTTGCAAGAAGTTATCCAAATTTCGAAAAAAATGGTAATCTGTTGGGGCAAGGTCCGGAGAGTACGGTGGATGTCTTAGACATTCCAATTGAAGCTCCTCTAATTTGGTAGCCGTCTGTTGTGCAGTGTGTGGTCTAGCGTTATCATGAAGCAGCAGTGGCCTAGAGCGATTAACCAGCCTCGGTTGTTTAGCAGCTAGCTTTTCCATCATGGTTTGCAGTTGCTGACAATAGACACCTGCCGTAATCGTCTGGCCAGATTTAAGAAAGCTGTAGTGAACGACACCAGCACTAGTCCACCAAACGCTCACAAGTAACTTTTTTGGAGTCAATTTTCGCTTGGGGCATGGTTTGGCTGGTTCGGCAGGGTTCAGCCATTGCGATGAGCGCTTCCGATTATTGTACAGGATCCACTTTTCATCACAGGTAATGATTCGATTTAAAATCCCTTCATTATTGTGCCGGTTGAGTAATGCAACGCAGCAGTCAACGCGCGTTTGTCCGGCCGTCCACGGGGCTTGTTCTGCAGGTCGAAATTTCCAGAACGAAAATGTTGGAACCAAAAACGCACTGTGTTTTCTTTTGCGGCACCGTCGCCATACACATCATTAATCCTTCGAGCCGTTTCTGCAGCACTGGTGCCACGGTGGAACTCGTACTCGTAAATAACGCGATATTTCAAGTTTTTCATTTTGTAAACTGAGTGACGCAAAGAAAAAAACAATTGAGGAAAAAACAAATGAATTATAATTTTCAAAACACAAATACATGAGTAAATAGCTGTATAAATTTGGATTTGGAATTCCTAACCAAAGAGAAGATATTTGAGATCAAATTTGCCAGTACGGCAAAACGCCAATTTCATATGTAAGGACCTAATATTAACTTGTGGATCTGCTTGCTTGACGAAAAAACTTTCGATCGATTTTTAACCCTTTTCCCGTAATCAATCGAGCTGAAACTTTGCAAGTAGACTTGTGGCGACGATCAAGAAGAACTATCAAATTTTCGTTAAAAAAATTATAATTATAGTATAATTTTTATATAGTATAGTATATTAGTATAATTATAATATTTTGGATTTTTCGAATTTTTAATGTTTTTTCATACAACTCAGTAAATTATATGGAGATTTCGACGCATCTGGTAACACGGAACCTGATTATAGTATAATTTTGGATTTTTGGAAATTTTTTATTACTCCCTTTCGTAGCTTCGCCCGACCGAAACCCAACGCGTAAATTAAGCGCCAAACCAGTTTCCACTAGGAAATGAGGGAGTTTAATAAAAACTTGGTTTTTATGGGTTAGTTTTTATTTAAGAATTATGATGCCACCGCAAATTTCATGTCGGTAAAAAAAAATGATAGGTACTTTAAAAACAAATTATAATCGGGAGAGAAAAAAGTATTAATGAGCAATAGAACAGGAAGCACAACAGATGATATACAGAGTGTAACAGAGCTAGTCCACAATATTTTACAGGTGGAGCCCTGATTACGAGTCAAAAATGTTCGAGCAACCATGACTTAATATCAATAGTTAAGGAGATATGCGACATCAAAGTTTGCATTTTTTTTTCAATAATTCCGACTTACTTTTTGCAAAACATTGGACTATCATTACAGTAACTTATATGGATTATGAAAAATTCATTCCCTTTAATACAAGTCAAATAAAATGATAAAAACCTTCCAATTCCAATTAGAATATTTTCAGGGTTTTTATTATTTTATTGAACTTTTATTGATCGGCGATAGCCGATTGCTTAATTGCTAGTATAATAAAAGTACGCTATTTTTGACGGGTTACAGCTAGTTCAATAATGGTTCAATATTAAAAATTATAAAGGAAAATATTTTTACATCGATGTTACAGTAGCCGGCAAACATCTTGAAATTTTACGGCGTAGTGGGGGGAAGTTTACGCATGTACTATTCCACCAAAGAGACCCAAATTTTGTCTTCTGCGCATCCCCCCCTACGCCAAAACTGTACCAATGTGCATAATTTTACAAAGTGCGAATATCCTGTTTCGCTTTTTACTTCCTGGCGGGACAGTTGCTGAGTTGCAAGTCAATGTTTTATCTCTGATGTTGATGATAATATACTATTTAACTTAAGTGATCCTGCAGCAACCTACATAATGTAACATTAGCAAAAAATATACAGCTGTACTGTTGCGTCATTCACTATTGCAATCTATAATTTTATTTTACCGACGTGACGCGACGGGATCTCCTGTTCAAAGTCCAAATATATTGTGTGGCGTGATCGTCATGCAATTTAATATAGGTAGGTAGGTACTCCTAAGCTCGATACAACTTCCTTGAATTCGTGATATCATTGGGTGGAAGCAGTTGGAGTTTGAACCTTACGTGTCCCATTCACTGTGTGCATAGGTATGTATACGTACATATTTACGTGCCTACACAGTAACATGAGGTAAGTGTGTAATCAGCTAGTCGGAAAACAGCGCATAATTATTTTCAAGTAGCAAGATGATAATTTGAAACGATGCTTTATGACGTGGCTGTCTTATTTTAAAACATGGATTGTAGTAATTTATGGATATAAAGTGAATTCAGGATATATTTTTATCTTCTCACAGATACGTGCATGATAAATCCACCAGTGCAAATGTATGTACGAGTCACGTAGAAATAAACACTAGTGTCTAGCGAAGTCGAAAATGAATTAAATATGGCGCCGAATAAAATAAACCAAATGCTGATTTTGACCAAACCGGCTTTATGATATACATTATTTTTAGAAAATAAGGTCAGTTTTAAAACAATTATTTTACAAACAGTTTTAAAACATTTGCAACAGCATTACAAAATAAAAGTATTCCATAAAAATATTTGAGGGAAAACTTTGAAGTTTCCCGTTATATTCAAAACAAAGCCGACAGTATCCATGACAACATCAAGAAACAGATGTCTAAGAAAATAAGGTATATACAGCAATAAAACATGCATAAATACTAGATAAAAGAAAGCCAGCATTTATCTTTACAAAATATTTATGTCAAGGTTTCAAAAACAGCGTTGAATCAACATGTTTACCGTTGATTACAAACTATTCTGTACGCCTCATAATATTACCGGAAAGTAATCGAAGAGTAAAAATCTATTTGAAGCGGTGACATTTCGAAAAATAATAGTCTTGGGAAGCATCAAGGCATCAACAGCAGACGTCATCAGTTGGTACATTGACTGTTTGTATATAAATATGTGTTCTGTGTTCGTAGCATCAATACATGGGTGGGCAACATAAGTAATCGTAAATAAACGAAAAATTTATGTCACGAACGTCAATCCATTACGAAGGTATGGTGGAAATTAAATGTGTTGGTAGATATTATAGATAAAAGTGCTGGTACATACATAGAGAAACCTAAATTTCGTGTAGTTTGAGTGGTAATAAGATTTATTAGGATTTAAAAAAAAGCGCATCACATGTCTCGGACACATCACGTATCTTACCACCTCTGCGTATTGTAGGTACGCGGGCTTTTCTGCTTCGTTAGCCGCACGTACTTTTACGATTGTATTTCGTTTTGGTATTTTTAAACACCTATTCCTCGTTGGGGTACTCATACAAATGCTCGTAACAACGTTCTTATTTAATAGACACAAACCTTGTAATATAAAGTGTTACGCACTTTTTAATATAAAAAGCATATTCTATATTAAAATACAAAAAAACTATTACACTTAAAAGTCGACGGAATGAATCTGGAAAGTTCATTCAAATTCACATTTAATATTCATACTGATTCCGAATAGATGTGAGGTAGTGATGATCAAAACTATTATTTTATTTTAACCACTTGCACAATAACGTTATTTGAAAATTTTATCTACGATTAGTAGGTACCTGCAGAGGTTATTTTTTGTAAGTATAAAAATGTAAAAATCAGAATATGGGATAGACTTCGAGGGTGACATATTTTTTAGAATCGTAAGCTGAATTAATGAATGAATGAAATTAACATGCAGTCTTAGAATATAAGAAAGGATGCAATAATTGAGTACCTACTTTTCGCAGTTTATTCTATAAAACTGACATTTAATCAATCATGTCTGTTTCACAATAATTCAAAACTTAAGAATTGCGAAATCGACATTACATTGACTTTTCATACATACCCATTCAGCCACATTGAGTAATATTTTAATAATCGGAATGAATACTTGTATTACTTACAACTTATAAACCATTACATAAAAATGTAAGAATATTGAATTCGAATTTTCTTGTGAATTGAAAAATGAAGTCATATATTTTTTGTTACGTTCAGCTCCTCGCGTGCCGCGAGATGAAAGTTCATTAAAATATCGAAAGTAGGTAGGCACCTAAGATGGATTACGACTTAATTTAAAAAAAATTATATATAATGAATATAATATAGCCTATTTACCTACCTACTTATGTATTGTGTGTAAATATTCAGTTAGGTATATCAGATGATACTATGGTCATGGTTGTGCCCAAAGGTTATGCGAGAAAAAACGAGATTTGCTTATCAAATTTTGGAATAGGCTTATCGAGATTGACTTATCAAGTTTTTTTTTGTTTATATTCAAGACTGTCGAAAAAGATACAAAAGAGCCAAAGTACACACAAGATAATCTAGCCACAATCACAAAAATATTTCAAGTAGGTACTTCATGAACTTCGGCACTTTGATAAGAAGGGTTAAAATTATGCTCAAGTATATCAAAGAAATTTTCAAAATATTTTTTGTCGATTCAATATCATTAATTAATCTTGAAATCAAATTGATTGTTCGTTGTATACTATAGTACAACTGTCCACAGTGTAAGCGGCAGGAGGGAGGAAGTATTTTTGTAATCATTCTGGGGCACCGAAAATATGTTTGACCACAATAAGAATATCTCGTTCATGATAAAAAAAAATACCTCGTATACCACCCTTTTGTCGAAATCATTTATTTTTTGTCTACTTGTTTTTTATGTTTAAAATGTGTGGATTTGTAATATGGCAAAAACCTATTATTATCTTAAAAACAATTATGTGTGTCTCTCATTCCATTAAAGCAATTCCTTGTATTTTATGTATTGCAAAGAATCTAGGTATTATGCGTTTTTTGCCTCCCCTGTAAAATCTGTATTAAGGAGGTATTGTTTTATCATGAGCGATACAACTTTGTGGTTTTTATTAAGAAACCAAATACAGGAAAAGTTCGCGTAAACGTGAGTCTGGAAAGATTATCTTCCAAACCAGTGAACAAAGATTTCATCTCATTTGACAATTTTCTAGTATTTTATTTTGCTATAACTTTGTGGTTATTAATTATAAATATAATTAAACGAATTTACTTAGTTTATCACCACTTAATTTTTAATAATGTATTAAGTATACCCTGACCAAGGAACGTTGTTTCCGAAACCGGTTGGTTTTTACCAAAAATTAAGTGGTGATAAACTAAGTAAGTAAATTCGTTTAATTATATTGACAATTTTCTAGTTTTTCATGAAAATAGACTGGCTTCTGTTAAACATTTACATCTGTAATTGTTTAAAATAGGTACATTGAATAAATTGTAATGCATCAAATAAATTTCAAATTTTCACACTGATGGGGAATGGGTAGTGAGAAATGCATGGAACCTATCACGCAACAATTTAATTTTCTAGCTACATTTCATTTGAACCTTTTCCTGTAGTATGACCCGTATTACTCATATTTCTTACCTTTCACAACATGCTGTAAGTACCTACTCAAATTTTCTCTTCATGATGGAGATCAGCATTTCTATTTTCATACGTTTTATATCTTCGCACACTCTCCGAGACATTTTTGTTATACCTACTTCTGTTATAGGTGATACAGTAACACCGCACTTCGAAAGCCTTTATTGTTGTGGCAAGGATAGAGTTCATTTTCCGACCATGTAAAGAAGTACTGAGAGGAAATAAGATCAAATAAATTAAAGAGCTTTCAAATTCATATTGGTAGGTATCCGCTGCGAATAAATGAAAAAGTAAGTATCGAAAATAATGAGGGTTCACGAACGAATGGTTCCCCACTGAACTGTTGTAAATGCTATATTTTTAATATTTAAGGTACTTGTAAGTTCAGTTATTCAAAAAATGCAAATAAGTTTTCTCTTTAATATTTGTCAAACATTAATTACTGACTGCTCCCATAAACCAAAAAGAGACGGATGGTGATTTAACTAAATATAAACTAACAAGGCACAGCCCTTGGTTTCAGCTGACAACGGGACGGACGTCATAATTGTTATCAAAATGATATTATGATTATCTCAATGTGACTACACATACCTAAGGACGATTAATCATTAATTTCAATAACATATGTTTCTTCCATAAACTAGTTTTGATATTTTTTTTGCATTGTAAAATGTTTGTGACTTTTTCATTCACACGATCTGGTTTTTGAAGTGATCTACCGGTTTGATTGCGCGATTTTTAGTTTTTTAAGCAAAAATAATGAGAAAAGTATTGCGCAATTGTGGGAATTTATCCACGATGGCCATTTTTCATTGATGCAAAATATTGAAATTATATTTGGTCTTCGGAGAATTTTTATGTCACATTTGACGGGAAATTCGCGGGTGAGGATATAATATAGGTACATGTATCTACGAACCTTTTTTCGTAGGAAACTGTTAAGAACGCAACATTTTATAGGAGGTTTGCAAATTATAAATATGTTACGAGAATTTAGCACATTTGTAGATAACACCGAAAAATAGTTATTTAAATAAAACAAAAGAACAGCATCTGAACTTGAACGTAATTTCAGGCGATGTTTAAAGAAACCAAAATAAAATTATGAATTTATAAAAGGTGGGGCGGGACAAACTGGAAAACATGCGTTTAATATGCAGGGGTATTATAATATATGTCTGAAATATGTAAGTAGGTACTTAAGGTTTTTTTTATTTATTTCTCAACATACATCGATGATGCCAATCTTTTAAATAGTTTAATAGAAATATTCTTTAATTTTTCCGAATTTCATCTAAAAACTAATATGAATTAATTTCTATCCATGTTTTCAAACTCAGTCGTAAATCCTGGAAGAAATTATCTCAGCAAAGTCATCTTTAAATGCGTTGAATATTACATTGGAATTAATTTGCTTGGTACATTATGTCATTTTTCACGAGAAATTTTGGGATAATATAACGCTAATATTAAATTACCTTAATGACTAAAAGTAAGAATTATTATGGAAACCGAGTGAGTTAAATTAATTTTTCTTGTAGCAACTATGTAAAGAATACTTGATACATACCACAGATAACATAATATAATAATACATACCTACACATTAATCAATCAAAATGTTTGAATGTATGTATGTGCTCAGTGCCAACTCAGCGCATATTGTTCGCATAAGACATTTTTTTAAATCGATTATATCTGCGATGCGATCGCGTGTAATTGAAAATTTCTAAAGGTCTTTTTCACGCCATTTTCACAACTCTTTTAAAAAATTGTGGGTGAAAAACTTACTTTTCAAAATAAGTAGTAGGTACCTATTCGTATACATTAATAAAATGTGTAAAAAAGTTGAAAGACTTAGGACGAATAATGAAAGTTAGCTTGACAAAGTTCTCGTTTAATGTTTGCAAATGATCCGATGTATCAGAAATAGACGACTTTTGATTGTATTGTGTTTTCTCTCCCTACCGCAGAATATGGAATATGAACTGGGGAATTAATGAGAAATTAGTATGGTGGATTAATTTTTTTATGGGATTAGTAATGTTACAATATTTTTATTTGAAATTGACGGGAAAATTACAAACTTGACGTTGATATGATCACCTCTTAATTCAAGAAAAGTGCCCTCTTAAAGTAGCACCATTACTGCTGCATACAATACAGGAACTGGTTCTGCGAACCTCTGTGATTTTAATAACCGGAATGTACAATTTCCCCACTTGGTTATATGTAGTTAGATACTCGCCATCGATGGATCTAGTAGTTTCTAGATAAAGTTTTTTTAATGGATAAATCACTTTTAGATCAGATATTTGAAAATGAATGATTAAACATTCTGATGATAAATAATTCAATATTCTTTCGCAAATCACATCTTTGTTTCATGTTGAACGCTGTCTGATTTCTTCATTCAAATCTAAGGGAGTACCTACCTATTCTAGAACAAATGCACTTTGTTCATCATTACAGCATCTTATCGTTTCAGTGAAGTAAATAATATGTAGGTATTAGGTATATGTATTTAAGTACATTCAAACTCATTCAAGACGACAAATTTAACAGTAAAAAATTAAATGTTCTTTCCATGGTACAAATACAACGTCATTCGCAATCCGTGCAATTCATTTTCCCGTGTGATTCGTTATACAAATAGCATCCTAATTTCATTGTTTATACACGACTGTTTATACAATGTATTCATCTGCTTTTATATAAAAAACATATTAAAAAAAGTTTATCTCCTTGGATTCTAGTAAAAAGCAAGAAATTTAGTTTTTAACATAATAATTCAAAATAATAAATTAAAATATAATTAATAGAAATAAACTTTGTTTTCACACTTTTTTATTGAAAATATCAACATGTTTCAGAGCCCATGGCCCCTTCGTCAGGTTACAAATGTATACTAACAACATTAAATTTAAAAATCGAAGTAAAGACAATCAAAATAGTAAAAAGTTATATTTGGAAAATGAATAATAATAAAGTACCTAGTTACTTAACATGAAAATAAATTTAAAAGATAACTATTTCTAAAAAGGACCTGGTTTTTTATAATATTCAATTTACTATTTACACTTTTTTTTATTTCCAAATTTCTAATTTATCAAACTGTGATCTGTACAAATTGTATGCAAAATTTGTATACCCTTATTAATATCAAAAGAATGATCCATAGCTAAAAGATGGTTATAAAATTCAGAATAATTATTATTGCTATTTAAACACCTTAAGTGTTCCTTAACTCTAACTTAAAAATTTCTACAGTTTTTTCTATATAAAAATAATCTCAATCATTAATCATTACAAATCAATTTATAAACACCCGATTTTTTTTAAATTATCCTTATCATTATTTAATACTTATGTATTTTATTTATTTATTATTAAGTAGTATAAAAAGCTGGTTGACATTTGAGAAATTTTTAACAATTGAATTAGAAATTTCATTATTTATAAATACAATTTTCCTCTAATGTTTTTCTGAATCAAATATTGAAGGGTAAACAAAAGATAAAAAAAATCACATAATATTAATTAATTTTTTATCAAAACCATTATTAAACGCGATTTATTTAATAATTTATAATTCAATATTAAAATTATCAACAGATAATGGAATATTAATTAATCTACTTAACATAGAGTGAAAAGTTGTCAATTTTTTTGAGAATATAACTATATCTGTATATGTATCTTTACGAAATATGTTAAAATCAATTTTATTATTAACAATTGAAATATTTAAATCCAAGAAATTTATGCTAGAATTTTTTATTTCTACGGTAAATTGAATCCTTTTACGTAGTTTATTTAATTAAGAAAAAATATATTATATATTAACAACTGATATGAATTAGCATAGTAAACTTTACAAATTACACATGTTTTAAATCATCAATTGTGAAAAAAATCTATAATTCTTATTAATAGAAATTAATTAATTTAAAAATAAAAAACTTCGAGAACTTGTCAAACATTACGAACGTGGCTTTACGAAACACGAAACTCCTCTGGTGAGTCACGTAGACCAATCGCTCTGCGCAAGTCTTCGCGCAGAAATATTTTTTGTTGATAAGTAGTGTAGCGACAGAGTGAGACAAGTTTAGTTTGTCCTCGTCTTCCGCGTGGTCGTGTCCTCTCTCCTGTTGGATAGTTCGGTGAATCAAGTGATACTTTTCAAAAATTGTTTTGTTGTTGTCGAACCTGTGAAAGTAGTTACTCATTAAATATTAGTTAAAAGTAGGTAATATATTTTACAATACTAATATTGCAATGAAAAAATTTTTTACATCTTGTAAAAGTATACACCTATAACGAAGTACGTAGGACTTGTGCGTTTGCTCCGTATAAATTTAACGCGGTTTATGTCAATTTGCTGATCGTGCAATGGTGAATTGTGTGAATACTATTATTCTGTATTTTTGTTTTGAAAGAAAAAATTTCATCATACTTTCTAATATAAGTTTATAATCTATTCAAGATGCGTGGTCATTAGTCATTATAGTAGTTTACAATATTAAATTGTAATGATCAATGATAAATTAAAATAAAATTTTCGGATTGCATGAAATCAACCAGGAAGAATAATAATTTTGATCACTTTTGTTGTATTGTGGTTCCAAGTTTTAAAAGGCTTTTCGACTTTATGAAACGAGAAAGAATGTACCTACATATTTTTAATTCCCTTACATTTGTTATTACATACTTTTACTATTTAATTTTGAGAGCTTATTCTAATTAAATTTGTGTTTTTATATGTTGCATTGGTTTCTAATTTGCGAAGCTAAGCAAGTAAAGTAATCAAATCATTGGTGTGATGATATTTTTTGGATGTTAATTAATTTTTTTTTTTTACGTATTTCTGAAAAGTTGCTAAATTTAAAATGTTGTTGGTTGTTACTATCCTTACCACACTCGTGACAGGCTTATTTCTGCTGTTTTAATAGTGACAACTATCTGGTAAAATTTTGGACATACCTAACTTTCCCATTTCAATTTAAACTTTGCATATTTTTTTAGGTATTCTACTCAAATTAAAATGGCTTCAGCAAATACCCCAGTAGTAGCGACCCAGGAAGCCAATGCCATCGCTTTGGATCCTTCAGCACAATCTCCTCTACATTTGGAGTCGCTTGAAAGGGTTATGAAGCTGCCTGTTATTGAAGCAGCCCTGAACCAAGGAGCCGGAGTTTATGAAAAAGTTAAAGGTAAATTTTTATATCGTTATGCAATTTAATAACAAAATCATATTTAGTTGAATACAAAATTTTTTATGCGCGGTATAAAAGCAAAGGCAGCATTAATTACCAATTTAAAATGTACTGAATTGTAGATTTTATATATTTATCCCTTCCAAAATCATGTTGCTTATAAATTTATAGGCTACGTATGTTTCCTATAAAATCTCAAATTATTTCTATATTATAAATTAGTAATCCTCGATATTGCCTGCCCAACATGACTTGGCGTGTGGCAAGATTGGAAAACCCGCCTCGCCTGCACCCGACGTTAACCCCTCGCCCTGTAATTCAGTACAATTTTGTATTTGCTCGGGAGCTGTGACATCTTGATTACCAATATTTATTTATTTTATTTTATTTATTTCTTTTAAATTTATTTATACATATAAATGAAGGTAGTTGCTTCACTAGACAATGTCTGTTCTGAAGCAACTACCTGTACAGTTTTTTTTTTTTAAGTTTGAACATTAGCAAGATATAATATATATAATACACGTATATACACACATACATACAAATATACACTCATATACATCTACATATATATACATATACATACACACACATATATATATATAATATTAGAAATAAGATTTATATATTGTCTGTAAGAAATAAAACATAAACAAAGGACTATATATTGAAGAATTATACATTTAGACATTGTATATAGGGAATAAAATCACACCACCGGACATTCAAAACATTATGTATTGTGTAATAAATTTACAACCTGGCAACTTCTGTTTCCCGACAGGGGCGCCCTCCCTCGCATGCCAAGTTATAATGGTGGTGCTCTAACTGCATTTTTTTTTTTTGATGTTGCTGCCTTTGCTTTTATACCCCACATATGAAAGAATATTCTTAGGTATTACATTTTGAAAATTTCATCATAAAAAATTGCCTATCTCGTTTTTCTTTCTTGCTGTTGTTCAACAAACTTTTGAATATTGTCATATCAGTCTGTACATAGAAATAATAATTTTGGTGCAACATCACCTTATAATTACATATTCCATTTATAGAAAATGTGTTATATGTTGTATTGGGAGTAAGTTTCACATTATATGGGTAATGGTTTTAACATGATGTGGGATGTTCGTTTCATGTTAAATGTTATTTATGAAAAGTGTTTCATATTATTAAATTTGTCATTTTACCGAAATTTCTGCAAGATGACTTTATAAATAGTATGTGTTTGAATGGCGGGAATGACACAGATTTTTACCAAAAGTGTGCTATGGGTCAGGGTAACATGGATAATACAGTCGCTTGTTGCTGTTCATATTATCTAAATTATTAGTTCATTATAATGGAATGTAATATGTGAATAATTAGACTGTAACATGCTATATTATATGCATATATTAATTCTATTATCTTTTAAAGTATGAACAAGGAACTAGTAATATCCAAATGATATTAATTAAAATTCAAGATATATTTTAAAAGCAGTAAAAATTTTTTGCTCTTTATATTTCATCTCTTAATAAAATACAATTAATTACAATACAACATACAATACACACAAATAATGTGATAAATTAACCCGTTCCGTGCCCCAGTTGTGTATTCATGGCAGCCCTCGGAGCGCAGCGGGTATGACACTGGCTTCTCACACCAAGGGTTCCGGGTTCGATTCCCGGTGAGGTCATAATTTAATTTGTGTGATTTAGTCAAGCCTGGGTGTTTTGTGATGTATTTCGCTTCTGTAATTGGGTCTCCTGGCCCGTTGAAGCGTAAAAAAAGTTCTACTTCATATATACACGAGGCTGGATTAATGAAACGCAACAGGTTAATGAAAATTGAGGTTTTTGTCGCAGATTCCTGTGTATTTTTGGCTTATTGCTAATATGACAATATGTAATCATATACACCTCTGGCGTTGTACACATTATAATTATTTTATAATAAATGCCAAATGAAGCAAATACTTACATTTAAAAATTAGCTCAGTCATTTGTCACTGTCTTTTTTTATTTTATTAATGCGCTGAGATATCCCAACCAATTTTATAGTGTACACGGTTTAAATTTATTCCTTTTACTTGCATTACTATTAGACTTGATTCATCGTAAAGCATAAAGCAAAGAGGTTTATAATTATCATTTAGTAAGTCATAAATGTATCATCTCAATATTCCATTATCAAACTTATTTATTGAAGTTAATTTATTTTTGATTAGATAAATGTGTGTTGTTCGGTTTGTCTGCCCCGAAAAGTTATTCATTTGTACTTAAAAAGATTAAAACACATTTTTTTATACAGGACTGTGAACTTTAATTGGATCATTTGTCACATGCTATCAGTTGAAAGTTACGTGATTTAGATAAGAGTAAAATTATTCTTCAACATTTTAATTAATTTAGAATAATATATATAAATAATTACATTGTAATTCTAATTTTAAATTTGTTATACATATTATACTTAAATGCTTGGATATCATAACACACAATGATGAACCCCAATCTATGGTTGCCTTAGCATTTTTAGATTGTGCAACTTTTAGAGCTTGTTCAGACACAGCGGGAACCGTTCAGTTTTAGAATCACGTTTCAAAACACGCGATTTGTGTCATCTGTTCACACAGCCGCGGTTAATAAGCGATTTGTGTGCGCGAAAATAAACGTCAGTTTGACAGTTCTGGTGCGTTCTCCATCTTTGAATATCAGAGATATATTCGCTCATTACTTTGTTAACGACGGCCGTGTTCCATGGCAAGACAAATAAATATCACTCTGTCAGTTCATTTTTGATGAATAAATACCTACTTCTCTAAAATACTCTTTTTTTCCACCATTTCCAAATATCTCCACCAACTCCTGCCAAGCTTGGTTCTTGGCATATTTGAGTAATCCTCACACTATTACAGGTCTTTTCTCCCATATTACAGGTCTTTTCTCCACTTCATCAATAACCCCTTTTTACTTTAACAATTTACCCCTTAACACATATGAGTTCGCGGGAATAAATTAATGTAGCTCTATCATATCATTAAGTTATTGTGGCGTAAATAATAATGGGAAGAAACAGATTAATATTTTATTACAGGTCTTTTTATAAATAGTAAAAAGTATTATAGGTCTATTTATAAATAGTAAAAAAACATTTTTATAACTGTCTATACTGTCTCACTGGAATGATAATGCTAAGGTAACAATGGCATTTCGAGTTTCTATAATGTTAATGTGATGTTTTTCCTAAGATTACGTTAAGGTCCTTTGTAGAATTAGAAAAAATTGTTTTAAAACAAAACATTTTACCCCCTAACACATATGAGTTCGCGGGAATAAATTAATGTAGCTCTCCAAAATACATTATTGATTTTAATCTTGGCTTATATTCTTAAAACTGTGAAATACGAAACACTTCTTCTTCATGTGCAGTATCCGTTCAATGGATATAAAGTTGCCTATAAGAACTTTATTTACTGTGGTATGGAATTGCTCTACAGTAGACTGTCTCAGGTTTTTCAGCCATTATGTTCTTCTTCCACCTCCGGAAATTTTTCCCCGCATTATAGATGTCTCATCACATGTCCGAGATATTGAAATATTCAGATTTTTATTTTTTTACATATTTATCATATACAAAACATGCTTGGAATAAAAATCAACAGTTCTTAAAAATAACACAACAAAACATCTGTGAAGATTGATCCCACGCTATTGAACAACTCCATCTAACTTTTGTTATATTCTTCATTTCAGGTGCAAACTCTCTCTTCAACTGGGCTCTTTCCACCGCAGAGGCCACAGTCCAGTATGCTCTGGTGACGGCCGCCCCGCTTGTCCAAAAGTTGGACAAGCCAATTCACATGGTGGATCAGCAACTAGTCAGAGGAATACAAAGCATCGAGGTTAACGTGCCCATCGTCACACAGGAACCTCAACAGATTTACGAATCGGCCAAGACAGCAGTCACCAGTGTTGTTCAACCAACTCTTAGCAAGGTAACTGTTAATTTTTATTATAGCTAGGTAGAAAAATAAGATTAACCAATTCACACGGTGGATCAGCAACTAGTCAAAGGAATCTAAAGCATCGAGGCTAACATGCCATTGCAAAACAGATTTATGGTTCGGCCAACTGTTAGAAAGGTAATCATTAATGTTTATTATGAATAGGTAGAAAAGTTGGACAAACAGATTCAGATGGTGGATCAGCAACTAATCGGAGAAATCCAAAGAATTGAGGTTAAAGTGCCCATTGTTGCTCAGGAACCTCAACAGATTTACAACTCAGCCAAGACAACAGTCACCAATGTCGTTCAGTCGACTCTTGGCAAGGTATCTATTAATTTTTTTATTTGACTAGGTACTAGGCAAATTCATTTAACCTAGTGATACTCACATGATTTCAATCAGCTTCTAATCCTTTAATTCTCAAACTGTTATTTATTTATTTTATTTTATTTACGCTGGCCAAGAAGTCCAATTACAGAAGCGAAACATATCGCAAAATATCCGGGCTTGAGTAAAACACATATATATTAATTGTGACCTCACCGGAAATCGTACCCGGAACCCTCGATGCGAGAAGCGAGTGTCATACCCACTAGGCTGCGAGGGCTGCCTTTTAAACTTAGGCTTATGTTTGGTAATTTTCAGATGTATTGACGTGATCTTTTTAAAATATGCTTTATTGTTGTAATGAAATGAAACAAGTGTATAACTAATTACATATATAGCCATTAGTACCTGTATCTGTATTGAAAAATTTCCTAGTTCTGGGGCAAATATCTTAATCCACATATGTATATATGTATCAGTTTGAACATAGTTAATGAATTTCATATTTTTTTTTTTTTTTTTAAATTTAATGGCTTGTCACCCAGTAAAAGGATGTTATTGCCAAAAACTAGTCAATAGGTCATCGACATAAACATTACAGCTCAATGCAATTACTCTCTAAAAATCGTAGTTTCATATTCAGTAATTAAATACAGCTCAATGCAATTACTCTCTAAAAATCGTAGTTTCATATTCAGTAATTAAATAATCTCACCGTGCATTTCAGCGAAATATTATTTGACCCTAATTAACATTTTGCTTGAATATGACGAGCAATGCAAAGTGCCCATGTTATGCATACGTAATAATTATGGAAAAGGCTAAGAACTCGCTAGAATATAACATCAATTGTCATGAAAAATAGTTTAATTTAACTAAACATAATTCACTCTGAACAAAAAGGCGACAGCAAATGATAAAATTTATCAGTACAAAGATAATGTTTTGAAATTTTCCACTGGAAAATTATTGATTACATTTTATTGATGATAAAAGAAACTTTACAGAGAAAGTAAAATTTGATAAAAAAAGTTTTAAGAATAAAGAAAATGATTCATATTCGCATTCACATTACCAGATCTTTTTAATGTAGCATATTAGCAATAACAGAATTGATTTGTACATATTATTACCAGATGTGTGTGCTAAAGAAATATTGTATATTCCTAAGTGGTTTCTTAGGATGACAGTAATAAATTCCTCACTGCTGACATGTGTCGCTAACATGATGCGAAAATCTGACCCACTAAGTATATACATACAGGGAATTAATTAAAACGCAAATTATTATAAATATGGTTTGGGCTTTGTTGAGGTGGTACTTCTCTGTAAAGTTTTTGACATCCTTCAATTTGGCGAAGATTTCCTCGATTAAGAAAGTAGGGGCTTCCTCTGCCTCTTAGCTGTACACAAGTAGTATTTTAAGCAAAGGTCTTCTACTAAACAAAAATTATCACGTCCAAATAGAACATATATCAAGTTAAAATTCCAAAGCGGACAAATACCCAGATACTTCTGTACTTTCAATTATATTTACAATTTATTTTGCAATATTTTGTAGTAAAATACAAGAAATTTGTTTCAGGTGTGCGCTGCCAAAAGCTATGGTGAAAACAAGGCTTCATCTCTAAAAGAGCTGTCATGGAACAAGGCCAACGAAGTGCTGGCTACACAGTATGGTCAAATGGCCGTATCGGGAGTGGACTCAACAAGTGCCCTTGCTGAGAGATTATTAGACTACTACTTCCCCGCCACGGAGGAGGATGAGAACTATGGAGATGGTGAGTTTATATGATATGTTTTGGAATATTCTTTTCAAAGATACTTAATGTTGACACTTATACATGTTAAGACATTTGAAAGGGTGAATTGAAAGAATAGTG
Organism: Agrypnia vestita; assembly: GCA_016648135.1. Taxonomy (NCBI): domain Eukaryota; kingdom Metazoa; phylum Arthropoda; class Insecta; order Trichoptera; family Phryganeidae; genus Agrypnia; species Agrypnia vestita. The sequence goes on from JADDOH010001127.1 coordinate 17,360, forward strand.
TGAAGATCAAATTGAGAATTATATCAAGTGGAAAATTTGCTCTCATAAAACCTTCTTCTTCTTCTTCTTCGAAAATCTTCGAAAACATTCCGATATTACTCTCCTTCCAGTTCTCATGTACATTTATTGTAGTCTTAATACTAAGACAATAATGTTATTTTTGCTCATATTTATCTTAGCTATAACATGGGCATGGCTTACATCAGTTGTGCCGGCAACTCCCATGAGTGCAAATGACGACATGTGCTTGGGCGAAATTGCACTTAAGGCGGTACATTCACTGCGAATGCATATTTCGGCGTTTTTTTACGAAAATGTGGGTTTTCATTATTCATTTATATCAGAATTTATATGATAGATTGCAATTTTTTTAGGGCGATAACTTAGATAGAACCTTTGTTCTTATATTAAAGTAATAAACTGAACATTGTTTATAATAAATAAGAAAAATATAAGCATTAATCCACAGGCCGCGGCAAAAAAAACGTTTTTAATGTTCCCGGGCGACGATTCGTTCATTGAAAATTTGTATGTAAGCATACTATGTTTTTTTTATACATATAAAGTTTGCTTAATTATCTAGAATCCGTACGTAGGATATTAAGAAATATTCAATATTAATAAAAGTAATAATATTTTAAAAATTCTAGAAATTTTTACGATTTTGATGCTTTTCAAATATTGTTTATTCATATAAAAAGATGATTTTAAACGATATATTGTATCTATATTCGCACTTTGAGTCTTCATTCACTATAAAAAAGCTACATTTTTTATTAAAAATACGTTAATTATTATTTTAAAATAAAAATTCTAAAGTGTGAAATGTGTCAAGAAATAGCGCAGTTTTGAATCAGATGCCGCGTGCCGTGCGGGAGAGGCGGACGTTTCTCTGTGGTCCATACACTTTTTCATAAATAAATCACTTTAAAACGTGTTTTTATGCTAAATTTGACATTAGTTCAAAATAATACCATGTTATATATTCGAAAGCAATCTATTCGTCGCAGATAATGAGTTTTTTTTAACTAGTTTGACATTATTTTGCTTTTCTACTGATAAAATCACGTTGAACTTGCGTCATGTGCGTGTTTTGGTGACAGCGGTATATTCGCGAAGATGTCATTGTAATTTATAAAGTCAAGTAAGATATTAATTTACGATATAATTTTTAAAATATAGATTAATGGTTGTTAATTTTCTTTTTAATTCAATACATATTGTTAGAGTAGTTTTTTGTTTATTTTAGATAAAAAAATATTTGAATTAAGTTTAATTCACAGGTCTTTTGACATTTCAGTCGGAAGTCAAAATAATATCTAAATCTGCTTATGCGACATAAGTTTTAAATTAAAAAACAGTGATATAAGAAAAATTGTTGTTTATTATTTTTTTATAATACATAAATTATTGGAGAAATATTAATACGCTTTTGTAAATTCTAGACTTAAAACATTTAAAATTCTAATAATAGTGCGCGAACTTGACTTGCGTTCCCACATATTTTATATGTCGGTACAGTTGCCGGCAAACTTCTTGAAATTCTTTGACGTGGTGGGGGAATGCGCAGAAGACGAAATTTGGGTCTCTTTGGTGGAAAGGTAGATGCGCAAACTTCCCCCCACTATGCCGTAGAATTTCAAGATGTTTGCCGGCTACTGTACTCCGTATGGTTGTCTCATTTCCTCGCAACCTTTCTGTCTTGCATGACATGTAAATAAATACGCTCGTGCAAGGTTTATCTGATATGACGTTTGTTCATGTCTCGATCTCGTATTGAAGTAGCATGATCTATCGATGCATATCGCCGCTTTTGACAGCTTGAAAATTGTTTGTCCCGTCTTAAGCAATTCTTACATCTACATTTGTAAAAATCTATTAGAATAAATATTGCTTTGCATTATGAATAATTAATTAATTATACTTATGGCACATTAAAGTAATCAAGTACAATAAAAATCACTGGTTTTAATCTGAAACATAAAATATTGTGAATGTGACCGACATACACCTTTGTATATTTCCACATGTACTATTAAAGTTTTTTCTTTATTTATTTCTGAGTACATATAGAATTTATTTTGTGTTATTCTGCCATAGGTTAGTTTTTATCATAGACAACATTTCATAGCCCTAGATAAAGATAAAAAATCTCACAACTAAATCAACCAGAAATAAACGACATAGTATTTTGAAAGAAATTGTATCATCTGACAGACTTGAAAACCAATGAGTTTCTTTATTTGAGGGGTATAAAACAAAGTCAGCAACTGAAGCGTTTCTGAGATGAATACCTGCCACTACTCCAGGAAATTTCTCTGGGATCTATAAAACGAACATCTTATTGGAAATAATTATTAAAATCAGTGCCACCTCAATTTTTTTTTATATATGTGTATAAATAAATATTTAACTTTTACATATGGATATTGTTGTTTGTCACCAAACGGTGAACATTGCTGCTTTTGATATTTACGTAATTGGATATTGCTGTCTTTGCTACGATGATTCAGTCTAAAATCGACATCAACTCTCACTTTAGTATGAAGTGCCATTTTGTCACGTGACACGTCCTTGGGGGTTGGTTGATTGGTTGAAGCGGATTTTGCTGCCTTTGCTTTAAATAGTGATTGGGAAATATTTTTTTGGAAGAGACAGAGTTATATTACCTATAAAATCTCAAATTCAGTACATTCTAAATTTAGTAATCCTCGGTGACTACATTAAAAATATATTTTTTTTAAATTTGCTACCTTTGCTTTTATACCCCTCATTTAGTTATTTATGTCAATTTCAAATTTTATTTTGCTTTGATTTCAATATTTCATTTATAGCCTTCATAGCCCAGAGAGTATGACACTTGCTTGTCACACTGATTTTGATTATACACTTAAAATAGTTGGAATACGGAGTAAACGTTTTATAACTTTGCTCTCCAGCTCTATAGAGATCATGATGTAAGTCATGTAAGATCATGATGTAAAATCGAAAGTCAGTCAGTGATAGCTTATAAACAATCCTATCAGTGTATCAAAAATGCAAAATTATGAAATGCGGACTCCACTTTCCTTCTCATATCAAATTAAATTATTATTGAACGCATGTGAAGTAGGTACCTGCCCAAGTAGAATATGCAAAGCTTAATTGATTCATTTGCAAAAATGCAACATCCATATCACCTTTACGTGACAGATGCCAAACGATTAGAATTATTTTACATTTTTTTAAATAAGCTTGCATATCATTCACATTATTAGAAATGTGACCGACATACAGATGCAGGTGCAGCAAGATTTGTTAGTATTGATTATTGCAATTCCTTCTGTTTGCAATAAATATGCATACCAAATATTTTTGCAAAATTTTAGAGTGATCTTTAACTGTTACTTTATTTGTATTTTCCAGCTCCCATTGCAGTGACGGAAGATCCCGTTCTACACACCGTCCAAACAGTAGGAAGACTCTCAAACAAGGCTGCCCGAAGAGTGTACCGCAACGTCTCCACTCAGATCAAGTCCATCAAACCTCAGGATGTCAAGGAATACGTAGCTTCCCTCATAGCAGTTCTTCAGCTCACCCAGTATTTGCAACACATCAACCAAAAAGTTGAAGCGACTCCCGCAGTAGCCAAACCAGAAACTGCAACCGAGGATAAGACTGCACAGGTCAAACCAGAAACTGCAGAAACTGCAGAAAAAAAATCGTAAAGTTTAATTAATTCATTTTCACCGGAGATCTTATGAGACTGTCAAACATAATTATGTACTGTGTGCCTTATTACGAAATAAATCATATATATATTTTTTTATCCTTGTATGGATAATACAATAGTTTTTCTACAAAAATAGATTTAGGTTTATTTTTAAATTATATAAGCACTTTTTCCTTGAAAAAAAAGATTTATGTTTCGAAATCGAGATCATTTCTTAAGCAGAATCCTGTGTTACCGCAGTTCCTTCTACAGAATTAAATTTGATGCCATAAATTTATATATTTTGTTAAGTTTTACACAAAATTTTTATATTCTATCATGCTGAAATTTTTCTGAAATCAGTATGGAAACTTTTAATATATGTAGTGAGTAAATTATTCAATGTTTATTATACTCAGTTTAAAACTTGGTGCAGTAATGCAAAAAAATCTATCTCGCATTTAACTTTTGAAGTGTATTTAGACATAAGATGTTTCTTTATGATGGTGCAGAACAAATCACATATATTACTAGTATGTATGTGCTGAATTTTATACAATTAATATTATTTACTCTTTTATTAAAACCTAAACAATATATTTATTTTTTTCATTTTGATCCCTGAATGTTGCCCCGTTTTGGAGATTCTGAATATTATTTTAACATGTATGAAATTATGTTGTTTTTTTATGAGGATTGGACATCTTGGTTTGACAGATACATTACTAGATAATTAAAATTAAATAGTAATGTGGTTATTTTCTTCCCTAATATAGGTGTTTTTTTAGAGGAAATACGAGGCTTGCAATTGCACAAATTTATTTTGTAAATCGTGGTATCATAATCATATTTAAATACTAATGGCATAGGATTATCTTTGCATTACATCCATTACCATAATTTTTATGTGTTTCATTTCATTTTAAAGCTCTATACTGCTAAAAAAACACCATATACATTCATTCATTAATATATTTAATGCTGTGGATGAAAATATTCTAAAATATTAAATATTGTATTGCTGAAGCTCATTTGGATAAAATTATATTCAACTTAGAAACTACATTGATGACAAGAACTACGGTAAATAAAAACAAAACTGCTTCCGGCCTAAAATATTTACATAAGCCTTATATAGCAAAAGATATTACTTTATAGGTTACATATCATCTAAAGAAACAATCAAAATATATCACGATTGAAAGTCTGCGGATAATTAATCAGTATTTATTTGTTTATTTTATATGCATATATTAGTGCAATAGAATACATGAATAGAAGCTTTTCAGATTACAATGAATAAGTTACAGAATCATAACCAATCGTACCAATAACATGCACTACACAATGAAATGTCAGAGAAACATTTCAAATTTCAAATAATTATGTATAATCAGAATGTACAGACATGGAAGCTTATAAAATATAATATTTTATAAGCCGCCATGTTTGGATGGATGGTGTGTCAGTTTATGAATGTGTTATGATGAGTTTTGGTGTATGTGGGGTGGACTTAGTGAGGATAGAACTAATTTAGCTATAGCTAGACCGCAGGCGCGTGCAGTGGGAACATTAAAGCATGACTTTTTTGTATACATATATTTTGAAAAAAAAAACTAAAATCAACCATTTATGCTACAGATTTTTATGATATACCAAAATATGCATGCTATGATAAAAATTGTGATAGATATATTATGAAATATATGTTGTATTCCAATTTTTTTTCCAAATAATTGGTTACGTAAAAGTCATGCTGCGATGTTCCCACTGCACACCCCTGCTGGACTGCATTCAAAAGAATGTGCACAAAAAATGTGTGTTGTTACGATGCAAAAACTGAACACAAAAGAAGTTTTTCTAGTAAGTAAGTAACCTTTTTTAAACTAAAAAACATATATTAATTTGGAATATCATATTGAGGCTTGTAATACGGGCTTCCTAGGCAACTTTCCCTCGCTTTCTTCTTACCGGACAAAGCTAGGGAATGGTCTTTTGATTGTGGTCGTGATTTTTTAAATGTATGATACATATACAATACATACACGGCATTACGGATAATGATCTTGATTTTTAGTTAATGTGCATAGTTCCAAATCTGTTTTTTTTTTTCAATTTGTACATGTACTAATAAAAGTTTGAAAGGTTAGAGAGTTCTGATATCGATAATTTTGAATATGACGACACTGTTACTGTTGAAATACATAATACTCTTTAAGTTTAGTAACTAAATATGTATACAGTCCTCAGCAAAAATATATAAATAATGCAAGCACTTTAGAGACAAGAACACAAAAGTTATGAAATTTGACAAAATAAAGATTTTTGTTTTTCTTATAAATTCTATTCTCAGAAATCTTATTTTCAAATAAACTGACTGGATATTTACTATTAAGTCGCACAATAAATATGCAAATCTTGTAACGGGCCCATGATGTGTTTAGCTTGCCAATGATAATTTAATTTCTCATTTTTCAAAAGATATTTATTCTTCAAGTTATATGCCAAAAGATATAAGATATATTTATAGTGTTAAAGTCTGTGTAGTGTAGAAGTCTGTCTTGTATTTATACATCCATATCACCATTTTATTTCTGCAAGCCCGTTACAACAACGAAGAACCCACAATATACATATTTTGCTCTTCTCGTCCACGCAACCCAGTGAGGACATCAATGTAAACAATGATCGCACAAAATGCCATGGACTGGAGTAGGTGGCAACAGTTTATCCATGGAGCCTTCTTCTTCATAAAGAAGAGGACTCCACACTTATGCCCGTTGGTCTTTTATGCTTTCTACCATAATTTGTTATATTTTGCTTACTGCTTACCTCGATAGCCTGCTCGCTTACAATCAAACTTACATCAAGGGGAAGCTCACCGTAAGGAAAGACTAATTGTTCTGTCCTTATTAAGACAATGCTCTGCGATGATATGATGATGACCAACTTCGCCTCTAATATCACAAGCTAATGCGCATTCCAAAAATCATCAGACCAAAAAAAATTTCAGCAAGTAAGTTTTCAACGAGTGCCTCACAACCGTTTTAGAAATTGTAAGCTCAAACAAACAATAATGTAAGAAAGTCTGTCAGGAAGAAACAAATGGTGCGAAATAAATGTATGTTTAGGTCTTTTCTTACAAGCTTGCGATTTAGTGTGGGTACAGTGCGTAATACGCGCATTGTTTAGTTGTGTTAAGTTTACGGATACACCCTTCTCGTATGTAAGGACCTAATAGATTTTATTTTAAAACTTTTGTCAAGTGTTGATTTCATATTTTTTAAGATAAATAAATAAAACAATTTTGTTTTAATTATTTTGGAATTTTTTTCTTTTTTATCGATTTGTAATTTATTTGGCTTCTTATTTTCACCATTGTTCAGTTTTCAATAATATGTAGGTATTGTATAAAGTAATGTTCTTTCGGTAATTAGATAATATCGAGGGTAGAAAGTCAAAAGGACGTTAGTGATTACTTCAAATTTACAGGAGGGCAATAATGTTAATCAATATTTATTTTATTATTAAACAATTTCCATGTGTTTTGGATTAACAAATGTGGAAATCGTTTAATAACAAAAGAAACATTGACAAAACTTTTTTTAGCTCTCCTGTAAAGGCTTTCTACCCTCGATATTATTAGTCGAATTTCAAACCATTATTATTATTTTAATCAACATTCAAACCATTTAACACAAATTTCTGTTTTCTGCGACGTCCTTGAAATTAAGAATCGAATTTCAGCATAGCCAACATTTAAATGTATGTGTAGTATTTATTCTATGGTGGTACTGCTGTTTAGCGGAATAGTACCTACTTGAACAGCGAAGTTTTGAAAAAGATAACCTGCCATTTTTTCAGCATGGGACGCGCGGGCTGTGCCATGCTGTGACTGGTACTTGCTGGCACTGGTGTTTATTGAAAAATATAATTGTTTATAAATATCCTGTCTCTTATCTTTAATTCTACTGCAATATAATATTCTCTTATCACAGAGTTTAATGGATGCTACATATTTGCTAACTCAAGTAAACATAACGGTCCCTCAGTGTTATTCATTGGATATAATTTGGCAATAAAAGGCCACGGGATAAAAGACACATTAAAAAGATTGTTTTTGAAAAATATATAATTTTGCTCGGGCGTGTTTGTATAATCACCACACAGATTTTATCGTAATATGATGTTTATTCGAAGAATGTATCGATTATGTTCACGATATCCTCGGATGATCATTGACCGGAGCATCGCTGTCACAAAGACCTACCTAGGCATATCATCTATTCATTTTAAGACATTACATACATTTTACTTCAGTCATTTTTTATGAATATGCCGATTGATTTAGGAATTAAACGAGAAATCTCACGATCACTAACTATCTCGGTTCGATGAGCAATGTCGCTCTGACACTGATTGAGCACAGGGTTTATCTGATATAATGAATTATTAGCAATGTATTCGCTAATATTATCGATAAAACATTAACACAAATGACATTACGAATATTCAAATTTTTTTCTACACGCAATATATTTTCTTCTTAGGAAATTAAGACCGTGGCGATATCATTAGAAAGTATTTTATTTTGAAGACAAATCAAAACAAAATGTACACTGTTTACGTAATAAATATATTACAAAATTTCATTTTTCTCATACGCAATTTATAAGTCTGAGTGTTCGATTTAAATTATCAGAGATATAATATTATAGGTCAACCGCTGAGAGCTTTAGTATGACTCATCCCATTATGTTATCATCTGTCTTCTCTTTATATGGAGCCAATGGTAGGGCAAATGAGGGTGAAATAAAGATTAAGATTTTTTTGCATTGGTCATCCAAAACCTTTCCTTGGTTTTATATGTATGGCATGAACGAAACGATTCAGAGCCTGCCAATATCAAAATGTCTTCTTAGTCGTTTACAAAAACATAAATCTTTATTTTTATCTGTTTACTATATAGACAATATTTTGTTATTTGCTCTATAATCATAGGTATTCATGAAGCGACATAATAATTATTATAGTCCGTCTAACTTATCTGAAGAATGGCCAAATTTGGAACTAACGACGCCATATTGGATTATCTACAGCTGACAGACCTTTGACAGCCTTTGTTTACAGAGGGGTTCACGACTGTTTCGATAGTTTTTTAAGAAAATTTTAGATTGTCACCATGCCAAAAACCATTAAAAGCGGTGTTCGGGAAATAATCTTGAAAATGCACACGTTTTTTGAAGAGGAACAACGTCTGAAAGCCTCAATTATACCGTTTGATTTTGTTCATAGACTTATTGCCGCCACTTCAGGTTAGTGCTGCCATGCAGTTATAATGATTTTCCCATACTTAGTTTTTTATTTTACTATTATACAATTTCTTCAGGTTTTCTGAATCGGCAATTTACAAAATAGTTAAAGAAGGTAAAGCGGCCGTGGAAATGGGCATTAAAATATCTACACCCGGAAAAAAAAGAACAAGGATAAGTGGAAAAATTGATTTAGAAGCCGTAAGATGAGAAAAGTTTTAGAACATATTTTATTCGATAATTTTTTACATAGAATTTTTATTATTTATACTTTTATTACATAATTCATTAACGAGTTCATTTGTATAAACATCTTTTTTCAAAATAAACTTTTTTATTTATGCACATTAAAGACTGGTTGCATCAACTTACTTTATAGCAATAGTTCATTTAAAGCATAGATTTATACGAGAGCAAGTTGTTTGATCGGTGGAAAATGCAAAATATCTATGCTTTGAACGAAAGATTACTATAAACCAAGTTGATACAACGGCCCTAAACCGATTGATATCCTTAGGTGTTACTGAGTTAAACATGGTGGTCATGATCATTAGGTATGAGACACCGAATAAAACCGGCGCCACACTGCGTGGATCTTCCGCCGCGTCTCTTCTGTCGTGGAACATCGCTACATTTCTTTCCATACAATATGCGCTTATTAAACACATTACGCGAATGATCGGTCGATCTATTTGCTTTGCCGATTTGGCGCAACAGAAAAGACGCGGCGGAAGATCTGCGTAATGTGGCGCCGACCTAAAAGAATTATTACTGTTTGTTTTTTTTTTCCTGAAAATTGTATTTTTCTTTGATTTTGAAAAAACGCCATTTTGTGACGTTGTGTATTTTACGAATATATATTTTGATAAATTTATTTGTACGTTAGTTTACATTTTTTGTTTTTTTTTATCGTGTCGTATACTGCTTAATAACTTGTTTAAGAAAAAACGAATTTTCAAAAAATTCCCTACAAATGAGATAATTTTTAGACTATGGGCAGTACCACAACGATTGGGACGCCCTCCTTTATTCTCCAGATAAGTTGGACGGACTATAAGGGCCAGTGATGGGTGTGTTAGTTAATGTAGCCGTTCGTAGTTGAAGGTGATACAAGCAAAGATATATAATTTGGCGAAAATGACCCATATATTTTTCTTCACTTATAGAAATCAACTTTTTATAACGATTAATTAAATATTTTATGGTTAAAAATAACTATTGACTGAACGTTTTTTAATCTCCTAGAATTCACATTTTAATCCAGTACAGTAATCTTATATTTAATTTAAATGATAAAGATTTCGATTTTTTTACCAGGCCTAGCGTACTTCTAGCTCCTCGTCACTGCCCCGGCGGCATTCGGATAAACTTTTCGAAGGTATGAAATTCTTGATCTCGTGTTTTCTTCGTGGTTTTCAAAGTGCAAGGAGGCGTACGGCCGCCGCGGGCGTGATCAGCAGCGACTGTCTTGTCATCCGGGTTTTGTAGGGTGCGTTCGTCAAGTGAATAATAATATTGTGGATCGTTTCTTCAATGCAGAGAGGCATGACAATGTGTCAATACTCATATATTTAATTAATATCTTCGTAACTTATAAACCTATCTAGGATTTACAAAAGTGTTGTGATTGTTATTTTCGTTTAATCAAGTGTTGTGTATAACGGTATTTGGTTAGCTTTTTGACATTCTTCTAAAAGGTGACGTTGGTATTATCTGTACTCGGTGCAGAAAATGTTATTTCTACCGATATAACCGTATTCGTTAAAAAGTATCGGGGTTTTGTTCAACTCTGTGTCAAAACATCTCAGGTGGATGGGATTGGCTGTGAATTTTTTGCATTTTGTCGGTGTTAACAGCTGTAAGTTGAATGAATTATTATGACATTTTTATAATGGATATTATGACTGATTGTTTTATTTCAGGAATTATTCTGGAATTTATATTAGGTACCGTATTTAATTTAATTCAAACATATTAACTCATATGATTTTTAAATGTAAAAAATATAATTGAAATAGGGATGATTAAACCGTAAAATACTCCAAAGTAAGCAATTATTTAAATTTATGTATCTACAAGTAAATTCACCACGCGTAAATGTGGATTTTGTCTATTTTTAATTTTCCGTAAAATTACGAACGCATTGCATATTTCATTGGAAAAATATGAAGTTAAAATTTCCGTATTACATTCCATCGTTTACTTGCGTTATTTTTTAAAATATTTTAATCACAATATTGGCCCAGAGTTTGGGAAAATTTTAAAATATTTTAAAATTGTGACAACTTAGTTTTCAATACATATTTTACATTATTAAATGAAATAGATTAAGAGGGCTCTGTATTGCACTCGTAAATTTTTGTATATACGAAAAATATTTACATGCAATAATTGTTATATCATGTTTGTTTTATTGTTATTTCTATAATGATAACAATTGTACATGAAAAGTTAGTTACTATTTTTAATTTATTTTTGAGACTTTTTTGGTTGGTTTATTTATATGTTGGTTTATATCACGCTGGATTAAAATAAAATGCTAAGGGTCGAGCACGCACTTTCTAAGTGAAATTTTATTGCGTTTTATCATTTTATATATTTATTTTCATCTGAAATTGTGTTTTTATTTATTATTCCTCGTATTTTTGCGATTTTATTATTCGCTTCGATGAAACAAATAAAAAGATTTGTTTTTTCAAAATCGGTCAATTAAAAATTGAGATACCGTACCTACTGGAGATGATAACGCGTCACGTCCTTCAGGTGCTACCGCCCGGATGTGTACCTGGAAGAGACTGGTGCAAGAGTGGGAATAAGGTCGCTGTTTTTCATGGTGGATTTTCATCTCCAAGAAGGACTAATCTTGTAAAATATAATAAAAAAACGGTTAAAAAGTGTTAACCAGTTTTATTATGCTTAACAAAAGAAGTGCCTCACGTGTACTCAAGTGTACTCATTCTTCCACACAGATACAAAACGGTAGTAAATCGGTGTGAATGAGATGGAATGAGATGAACGGTGAACACAAGGTGAGAATCAATCTTTATGTTATGTTGTCAGTTCATTTTGACGAACATATTACACCATTAAACTGAGCCAGATACGTAATTCAGCGCGTCAAATGAATCCTAAAATTTATATATATATACCTATTATGCAGATTGTCCAAAGTAAAAATTTTAGGATATATATATATATATAGTTTTCCTTTCGTACGTGTCGCAATGCTACATAAAACATATCTAAACAGTAAGAAAACTCAAGCTACATAGACCTTACACAGAAAAGTTTGTCAAAGTAGCAAAATCAAGGCTAAAAAACATCAAAGTAACACCTACCACAAAAATAAATCGAAATAAGTCATTCTGTATGTAACAACGTCCGGCACTAACGCCACCAAGACCACGTTACGCTAGATGGCGCTGGTTTTACAGCCGCAACTCGTGGTCGAAATATATTGAATTCCCTGTATATAATACCATGTATCATGGCGCGTTTTTCGAGAAAGTTTGCACACTGACCAAAATATTGCCATTAAAGAATTGTTAAAGATTAAAATTCCCGACATATTTTAAGAAAGAAAAAGGTATATGTATAAAAACTTTGTAAAAGAGAATTGTATGTTGATTTATATGCAGCTAGGACATAACAAATACTAATTAATGCAAAGCTGAAATCCAAACAGGTAAAACTACGTCATTTTGACGGGTAGCTAGTAATAATAATATAATTTTTAAGTACTGAAGTTGTTCACCTCTCATATAAAAAAAAATAAAAAAGTCAACAGGCTTATTATACGCAGCCTCTCGTGTAGCATGGCAACACGAAACAAACACACCAACGAGATTTTCTATCAATTCTATCACGTAAAAGAGTGCGGTTATGGTGTCCAACAAAATTAATTATTTGGCTTTTGTATTTTCGTTGGTATTTTAAATAAATTAGCGGAATGCAGTAGATATCACCTCTGATAGTTTATTCGGCCTTTCCTGGTTACTTTGCTAGGCTCTCGTCTGCGTTAAAGCAGCAAGTTTTTTACGCGCTGTTTCGATGATATCATATTTATTGAATTAATAATTTATAAAAATAAAATAAACGAGTTAGATCTTTTTTTTACTCCTTTTATAGACCAGTTTCTATTAACAATATATTTTTTTGTGGAATCGGTGAACTTTTCATTGTTGAAAGTGATCGGTTAAGCCAGCCATGACGGGTCGTAAGCCCTGTGCACACCGAATACAAACTTCCGATACCTGCTTTCCCATATAAATAGCTTTATCCCTTTGTGGACAAGATCCAGTAATTGTGTAAAAAAATAAGAATTTAATTTCCATTCTTTTTGTGTTATAATAATCTTAAATTTCGCGTCATTATTGACGGTTTATATCTAGTAATGTAATAATTATTCTTTTAAGTGTCAAAGTCAATTTTTATTATCTGTATAACGCAAATTTCGGTTTTTCTGTTCGTATGTACATGTTTCACTTATGCCAGTTTTGAGAAATAAGAAAAAGCAATCGCCATAAATATCTTATAAAAATGATTTGTCTTACATGTATATACTTACATATATTATCTTAATAATCTTGTAAAAAACTAAGATATAATTGTTTGTTTTATAATAGGTATATATATAAATATTTTTATTATATAAATATCTTAAGGCGGTACGGTACAGTTAATACAAATTCATATTTTCGCGTTTTTTTTACGAAAATGTGGGTTTTAATTATTAATTTATATCGGAAAGTATATGTATGTTAGGCTTCAATTTTTTAAGACGATATGTTAGATAGAACCTTTGATTTAGGATAATAAAACTGTAGTCATGAACTGAATGGTATTTACAATAATTAAGAAAATGTAAGCATAACTGAAACTCCACGACAGTAAAATACGTTTTCAGTGTTAGAAATCACCCTCAGTTGCGGAATATTTATATTTAATTTAATAAATTATAACTGCAGAGCCAACATTACGGAGATAAAACTGAATAAAAATTATTAAGAAACTTAAACATGTCAAAAGTAAAATAAATTACCAATTTATTTTGTTTTTGAAATTTGAAAAACATAACGGACATTATCTATGTGGTTTACGCATTATTGTAATATTTAATTTTATTAAAAAAATATCCTTAGCGAAATTTATAATATATAACAAGTATAACAATATATTTATATGTAACAAGTAGTATTAATTAATAAAGATATCTGGATATTTGTCATTTACTATTTTTAGCGGCAGTGTAAATTTTTTTTAGATTTTCAATTCTCCATTCTTCTAGTAGCACCGTTGAGCAGTTGTGAAGAAGTCTTGTAACATAGACCGATGGTTCGATATCCCCCAGCAGCTCGCAGAAGACTCGTACGATTTGGTATTCCGTCGTTGCGTCTAATTGCTCGGGGGCGATTTTGGCATTTAACATCTTAACTGTAACAATTAATCTAAAACGGTCTCTTGCAATAATTGGAGTGACCTCATCTACTGTAAAGGTCGCAGATAATGAAGAAATAACCAATTCAAGAATTTGATTAGACACATTTTTTACCATTATTTTCATCATCTTTACGTGACTTGCCTAACTCTTTATTCAGCAGCAGTAACGAATTTATAATGTTAGCTTTGTTTCATGTTCTGGAAATGCGAACAAACTGAATGCCATCAACGTTAGTGACAATGACAATATTATATTTAAAACATATTAGATGAATCAATTAAAAATGTATAGAAAAAAGTCTATAAAACTAAGTAATTTTTTGTTATCACAGGGATACGAAGCCGGATCCTTCTTTTCCTTATTGGGGAATAACGATATAAATTTCGCCATAGTATTAATTTAAGATTATGAAATATTTGAGACACACATATCGATGAACCCTACGTATATATATACCTACTGTCGAATCTACAAAAAATCGTTTTTCGTTTTACTTATCTTAAACTATGCAATTTATTTTATATTTTCGGATAATGTTAAAAGTAAGTTTTTTCCTTTACATGCTTTTATTACATTATTGTTCTATTGTGCCGCTCGTTAACAAATATTTTTTAAGTGATTGGCC
Organism: Agrypnia vestita; assembly: GCA_016648135.1. Taxonomy (NCBI): domain Eukaryota; kingdom Metazoa; phylum Arthropoda; class Insecta; order Trichoptera; family Phryganeidae; genus Agrypnia; species Agrypnia vestita. The sequence goes on from JADDOH010001127.1 coordinate 32,428, forward strand.
TTTTCTATACAGGGTGTCTCATAGCTAGTAGCAAACTTCGGGGGAGTGTTTTTCATTCAATTTTTAATAAAAAATATTATTTATACTTAGGGTGAAATGTCTACAGTTAAGGAGATAAGCGACATCAAATTTGGCATTTTTTTAAAAATATTTCTGAGTGATCTTTTGTAAAACGTTTAACTATCATGAATACATATTAAAAATTCATTCGCTTTGATACGAGTCAAATAAAATATGGTTAAAACCGTGCAGAAATTTGAAACAGATTTTTACAATTCTTTAATCATTTTATTTGACTTGTAGCAAAGAAAATGAATTTTTAATATTAGATATAAATTAATTATGATATTCTAAAGTTTTACAAAAGATTAGTCAGAAAAGTAATATTAAAAAAAAAATGAAAATTTGATGTCGATTATCTCCGTATCTGTCTATATTTTCTATTCAAAATTGAATGAAGGAAATTCCCCGAAGTTTTTGCTACTAGCTACGAGACAACTGTGTAATAATGTAACGAATGTACGCTCCAGATAACTTTTTTATTGGATCATCATATAAGATTGAAGTCTCACTGTAAAGTAAATTCGGTAGATTTTTAAACGAAACCCATAGCTCTGCCTTCAACATTTATTGATTGAGATATCAATGCGCTACTTCTAGAATCGCTGAGGAAGTAAAACCGGAAGCAACAGAGAAAGCTAAAAAAGAAACAAAATAAATACTAGAAACACTAGCTCTAAAAAATATTAGCAGATCCTTTTGTGCTCGGCTGTGTGTATTCATGACTTCGTAAATGCTCGAGTCGTCTCGGCTCTGGAGATCTGGGCTATTGGTAGTTTTACCTAAAACATAGTCTCTAGGTATATCTGTGTTGCCTTTCATAGTTCGTGTTGTACTATGAATTTCTCACTGGGGGTGTCTCACTTCAAGACAAGGGGCCCCACCACATCCAGTATGATGGCGTTGGCACTAAAACTCGATTCAGAGTCAATACTTAGATGATTTAAAGGTTAAGGTACGCTTTAAAATTGTTATTTTGTACTGAAAATTACGCTTTTAAGGCGTACCTTAACCTTTAAATCGTCTAAGTATTGACTCTGAATTCGGACCTAAGGAGCGAAATGTTCAAATTCATAATGAAGGAATCGATACGAAACGGTAAAAAAAATTATTATCGTTTGATCGATATTACCGTTTGCGTAATCGATAATGAACGATATTAATTGATAACAATATTATCTTTACGTATTGTTAATACTTGACTAATACCTATTAACATTGTTTAATTTTGTACAACCTCGAAAATGCAGAAAAAAATTTGTAATTTTCTTAATTAATAAAAAGTCTATTTTATACCAAAATTTAACTAACAATTTTATTACAAAATTTTCATGGATTTTTATTACAATCTTTAAATATGAAATGACTAGTTATAAGGTAGCTAGTTGGTGGTAGTTAGTAGTGATCACGATGCTCGCCTAGTGATTTGGTGGTCGGTGGTTCAAGCCCCACTCCAGGACACCAGCAAGTTAGTCCTATTTTCATAGCACAAACTTTTAGCTTAATTTGAAAATAGTAAGAATATTGGTGCGATACGTAATCCGTGTCCGCAAATGTATTTAAGAAAATAAATAAAATAAAATGAATTACCGGAACACTAAATTGTACACCCTTAAAAATTACAAAAATTGCAACATATTTTAATAACTTTTTGAGATGCATTGATGATCATTTACAGCAAAATAAGTTTTTAATTAGTTTCTATATCTACCTCTGATTCTGTGGAACTTGCACTGATAGTTTCTGAAGGACCGATACCAAATATCGTTTTAACAAACAATAATATCGTTCATTATCGAATCATCCACATCGAATCGTTCACATCGAAAAATTTAATATCGTTCATTATCGATATCGAAGGATACTCTATAATGAAAATTTATCGTTATCATTACCGAAAATTATCGATCATTGTCGATATGAAACGGAGACTTCGATCCTTATGAGTAGTTGGCATCTTAAAATCCGTTGAGGATTGGAGGAGTCATTACAACACCACCAAGGTGGTGTTGGTCATTACCGATATTACAAATAACTGTAAAATTTCTTAAACTTTCTTAGTGATGGAACTCACGATTGCAACAACGAAGCGAATTAATATCTTATGAAAAGTAAATAATTCCTAAAGATTAACTACCAAATAATATATTTATCTTCGTCATAAATTGAATAAACATTACTTCAATAGAGTAGCCTGACGTACTACAGCATGTAATTTAGTATTAATAAAACACGCTAATATTAAACCAACCAAGTGTAGGTTTTATTATGTAACACAAAAAATCGATTCGTTGCACCAAATCATATATTATGTCATGTTATTTGTGCTTAGAACAATTCTAAACAAAATCATATAATTCAAATTATAACATAACTAAAAACTTGCGCGTTAAAAATATTTTTATTTAAAAATTAAATAATAGTGATAGTCATCAGAAAAAAATAGATATTTGACAGTAGTGTATAGGAGGCATACACTAACTAATAGCAAAAGCTTCGGCAAGTTCTTTATTCAATTTCGAATAGAAAATCGAGCCTTGGCCTCTATCAGTCCTCGCCACCAACTCCTGTTTCCCGCTGCTTCAGTCTATTACCCGCAGTATTTGTTTCGCATCCATTCTGACCTCATCTTCCCATCGCAGGCTAGGTCTACCGACTCTCCTTCTTCCACCCGGATGTCCCTCGAGAATCCTCCTGGGCAGTAACCTTCACAGCTACGAGGATCGACTTGCCTTTTTCAAGATGCACAAACTTGAGTCCCGACGGAAAATATCCGATCTCGTTGTGCTACACAAGATTCTCAGTGGAGCTATTAATTCTCTTTCTTTATCTGACATAAATTTGCATGTTGAACCCCATATAAGCAACCCGGAGTTCTTTAGAATAAGCCAGGACTCTACGAATGTTGGTTATTTTTTTCCATCATAAGAATATGTCGTACTTACAATACATATTGTGCTGACCACAATGTCGATGTTGATATTCTTGCACATACCCTATCATCATTCAAAATGTCACTCCTACACAACATAAATTTTCTTGATGATAACCTAAACCCATAGGACACATTAAGCAATTATTTAGTTACATATTTTTACATTTTCATATTACATTAATATTCTGAAATATACATATGCATGTTTATGCTAGAGCATGTCGAATTCACTTGTAATTGGGATAGTGGGCAGAGTCTTAATTAATAATGTATTATTCTTTATGTATCATGTACCCATTATTCTGTTAGTGTCTCTCATAAAATAGCCTCTTACCGTTTAGTTTCCTCCCTATCCACCTTAGATCATTTTCGAATAAATGCATAATTGCGGTCGAATCCAGCGTACTGTATGCAAGTGTACCATTTCCGTACCTACTACGCACACAAGATTTGAGCTTTGAGAATGTGGTATAATTCCAGCAGCGTGTAGGCACACAAATGGCCACCTTTAAAACTGGTTTTATTGGGAATGCTTGTATGACGAATTGTGCCACTGGTGAATAGGCCGCGGGCCGGCGACGAATTGTACGGTGACACAGTAATGGTCGTGGCAGTTACGCAGACGACGTGAAATACAATTCTTTTCTCAATCGAGCACGGTTATGCATGTATTACAATTTTGTGTACGGCAATTATTGTACATATCAATGACTGCTTTGCAAGGTAGACGGCGACCAGATGAATGAGATCATCAGGGTAATTTGTATTTTTTTTATAAATACAGTTTGTCTTTTCAAACATAGATGGATTTTGAAGATACTATCTACAACTATGTAATAATAATAGTGTCACGGGTCATGGCTGCGGGAGGCAAATGAAAACACTGGAAATTAATTAGCGGTTTATTAATTCAAGATTAATCAATTATTAAATGGAAATGAACTATTCTTGCAATCACACTATTTATCACTCATCTACGACCACTTTATTTTGATCACTTCTTTAAACACTCGCTGGAACATACCATCCAATTTTCGCACGTAGTAGTCGCAGTTATTTAATCGCTCACTATCGGTAAGAACTCGCGCGATTATTTCGCTTAATTTCTCGTCTTAAAATCGTCGTCCCGCGCTTACTTCGCACCGCTGGAAATCTCAAAACAAACTCCAATTGCGCTGCTTTATATACGCGTTACGCGGTCTTTTGAACTCTCGAGAAAGTTCATTTCCTTTTTAGTGTTTAGGAGAAGGTTCCCGTCGCTTCTAGGCTGTTATAGGCGTCTCCCGAATGTTGTAGATAATCCTAGAGTGCTGTAGGCTGTTCTAGAGCATTCCATAGTGTTGTGACATATGATTCGGACACTAGCCAACTCCTTCTGCTTACCATTCCGTTATAATAGCAATTCTGTAGATGTATGTATATGTGTAATAATAATAGTAATCTTGTAGAAGGGCAACCTTATTCAATATCGATTGTGAGTTGTGAATGCGACACTTCTGGAATATGGAATGCAATATCACAATGACAATGCCCCAAATTAAACACGAGAAATAGTTTCTCATCTATTTTGTTATTCATTTATTACTAATTAATGTCCTTAATTGTTTGTAATTAATAATTTTTAAAGTGTTTAAAGTATAACGATATTAAAAAATAAATCAACAAATTTAAAACAAAAATGTAAAAATGATTATCTATCTATCTCTATATAAAACCCTATATCCTCTGACCGATCTAAACCAAATTTTGCAGAGTTGGTTACTCTTTAGGACCTTGCCCAAAACATACACACTTCCCGCTGTCTCTCGGCCAACCCCGATGTAAATATGTGCTATATTCTATTGAATGCCATCCGTTTCAAATTTTGCATGTATACTTTTTAGGTCCCTGCTGACATAGCTACCGTCCACAGAATCAGCTGTTAGTAATTGATGTAGGAGTAGCGGGGTGGAGCGGTAGTAGACAAGCCAAGAAGGCCGACAGTGATGCAAGCGTTTTCGATACCTATCGATTGTACTTGAGTCCAAGAAAATTTCTCTTAGGATACACACTAAAATAATCAGAAAAAAAATACAAATTTTAATTTTACCTATTTTTCAATCGTACTTGTTCGTAAAATGTAAGAACTTTATTTTATGCGTAATTTCGTATCATAGCATGTCGAATTTGGTGTGGGAGGATGGGAAGGAACGACAGTGTTAAAATGACCTCGATAGCAAGAAGGAGAAACAATGGTCCATGCTCTATTTATTGTACATAGTTTACTGTCAGGAGATTGTTGCCGAGTTAACATAACCTAACCGGAAGATCTAAAATAGAATCGAGGGCCGAAGCGGGGTACTAATGGGACCCTAGTCGAATTTGAGTTTTAATGAATGCTTTGAAAATGTTCTATGATATTTTTAATTACATTTATTACACAATGCAAGCAAGATTCTACTCAATTTGTCGTCATCTTATAAGAAATCGTAATATTTAGACGTTTCGTAACTCACAATCATCCGACTGACAGAGGCTTTGCAAGCAGAATGAAGTGACCGCATCGCATAGAATATTGCCGATTGTCTATGGAAAAACATATTTTTTCTACTCTCTTACTACACATTATTTCTACACATCTTTTGGTGTTTTATTTTTTGGGATATTTATAAGGATTACAAATACCTAGTTGTCTTTAACAATGCTTTTCAATATCTATGCAGAAAAAAATATTTGAGGAGGCTCTACATGAAGCAGAAGGCTTGGTTACAAATGGGAAGAAATTCAACAACCTTCGCTAAGCGTACGATACCGTAATTCTAGCGGATTCCATGGAAGATGTCCAAATACAACTGACACGAGTGGTTAATGCATGCGAAGCATATGGTCTTCTACTTAATGCAAACAAGTAAAATTACATGATGATTAGTAAACTAAATTAAACGGATGGTGCACACATAGAATTAAGGCAGGATTGTATGTACTTTGGGCGCTCCAAAAAAGGCTATTTTTATCATTTTTTATGAGATAATGCATAAACATATCGATGTAGGGTTTATTAAGTTTAATAAATACACTCTTGAAATAAACTTAAAAAATTTAATTGTATATTTTATGCACTTTTAAAATACAAAAACACAATTTAAATACAACGCCTCGATTAGTAGTTGGATCTGGGCCATCTAAAACATTTTTTTTTTTAATTTTTAGGTTCAGTATATCACTAGCAACCGACTGAACTAGAATTTTCAATGTGCATGCAAAAATAACAAAATGGCGGTAAAAAAATGCATGTTTTTTCACAGCTTTTTAAAAAAATTGCATGCGTTTTTGTATTTTAAAAGTGCATAAAATGTATGATTAAATATTTTAATGTATTTCATTTTTAGTGTATTTATTAAGCCTTACAAACTCTACACAAGAATATTTATTCATAATGTCATACAAAATTAAAGCGCCCAAAGTAGAATTCTGCCTTAAACTAGAAAGAGTGGATAAAATAACCTACCTTGGATGTAGATTAAATGAAAACTGGGACCCTTCTATGGAAATTAAATGTCGTATAGAGTAAGCCAGAGCTGCATTATTCCTGATGAAAAATACATTATGCAACCGTGACCTAAACTTAAATTAGCGAAAGAGAATGATACGATGCTGTGTTTCCTGTATTTTTATTTAGAATGGAATCAGGAACATTCACTAAAACAATGCTGAAGAGACTTGAAACATTTGAGATGTGGATGGCTTTTAAATGGCTTTAAATGGCTAAGATGGCTTCTAAAAAATTAGCTGGCTTGACAGGATTAAGCCATGTATTCACTAGGGGACAAATTGTCCCTCAACAGCACGCGCGGCATAGAGTCTACGTGACGTTGCAACGTCGTGCACTGTTCCGCGATGTCGCGCACAACATAGCGCGGCATTTCTACGTGCCGTGGCAACGTTGCCATGCGCACGGTACCCGAGCGAGCTCACTGCAACATTACGCGGAGCGTCAGTACCACGTGCTATGTTTACAAGTGAATACGCATGCGCTGTATCTGTCAAGATGACAATGTGGGGAAACGAAATTGTTCTTGAACTCATCGAGCTGTATCGATCGAAGATCGCATAGAATGTCCGTCCTTCTTTCTCTTTGCAGTAAATAATTTCGCATTCTCCTCTTTTTTCTCCTCTTACGTTTCGATAAACTCATTAACATAAACAGATACGCAGCTGTCATCATAACCTCATAGGGCGACATTTCCGCGACGTGTGGAAAACAATAATTATTTGCAAAAAGGACCTTTTTTTTAATAATATTCAATTTACTACAGTAAAACCTCGTTAATTTGAAATTGCGACCCAAAAAAACATTTCGAATTGCGGGGAACCACGTTTTCGCCAAATGAGATACCGCAGCTGTCAACATAACCTCATTGGGTGACATTTCCGCGACAAGATATGCGAGTCCCGGTGTGTACACGTCAAATGACCGCGTCATTGTCCCCGAAACATGAACGTAGAAGTTGATGCGACATCCCGCGCGGAATGTTTCGCGATTTGTCCCCTAGTGAATAGATGGCTTTACAAATAAACTAAGAGCCAGCGACCGCCAGACTTATGTTATAGTATCAAACCTGAAATATTCTAGTAGATGTGCATTGTAGTAGGTAAAAAGGTTAAGATATTTTGAATTTTGAGTTCGGGAGATTTCGGCAGATGACAGGTAAAAAAAAAGTGTGATACTATGACGTAAGTCTGGCGGTCGCTGGCTCCTACTCCAAAATGAAAAAGTAATTTAAACCCGGAATTTATATTATTTTGACGACACTACAAGACATCCACCAGATATACCAGATCTTGCAACTCATTCGAGGCAAAATTTTGAGCAGAAGACGTCCTGGCACACGAGGGACATCCTGGCACTGGTTCGGGAAATCCACGGTCCAGCTATTTGGAGCTGTTGCTAGCAAGATTATGATCACTAACGAGATCCCTCTAGTCCCGAATCCAGAGTCAATACTTAGTGAATTAAAGGTTAAGATACGCCTTAAAAGCGTAGGCTTTCAGTACAAAATAACACTTTAAAAAAAAAAATTAAATAGAGATGCGAACACGGATTACGTGTTGCATCAATATTCTTATTATTTTCAAACTAAGCTAAACGCTTGTGCTACAAAAATAGGACTAACTTGCTTGTCTGGAGTGAGATTCGAACCCGCGACCTTTGGATGACGAGGCGAGAGTCCTAACCACAAGACCAAGGCTATCTTAACCTTTAAACCATCTAAGTATCGACTCTGAATTCGGGCCCTGGCGTCCGATAACCGGACAAGCACTAGAAGAGGAAGAAGATATTTTAAAATCAAGTCTTTAAATCAAATCAAATATTTTCACAGCGAGTTTGTGATCTCAAGTCGGTCTTTTGCACATGGCGCATTGTCTCTGCAGATCGGCCGCGCAAGGCCGACCGGCCCGGTGAAAGTCAAACCTTTAATCAACACAAACATAACACAGGCACGCTTTGCATTTGATACTCGCCGTTAAGGTGCGATCGGCAATGGGGATGTTTAATTGACGAGAACTTCGCCAGACATCTTTGGAAATCTCGATTACGAGGAAATCGCTATTTCACAAAATGCCCTCATGTAAATTTTCGAAATATCCCAGTGACTGGTTTCAAACAGGTTTGCTCGATCCCGTAGCGGGGCAGAAATACGGTCGCGTACCGAAGTCGGGTAACGTCGATATTTTTTTGTAGCGTAGGTAAAGGAAAAAGTGGTGCTTGTTCGTTTTACCGCTCGGAACGGCATTAACAGGGACGCCACGTGGCCTTGGGCGTCTGGAAGGTGGGCTCGAGAGTTATAATCTCAAATAGGTAATAGTTTAATTTTAGAAAATGTATATATTTTTTAATTTTGGAATTTATTGTCCCCATGTTCCCACGTAGGCCATTTTACGCCTGGCATTTCGTAGAAAGCATTTATTTTTTTAAATCAGTTTAATACCTAGATTATCGGTCATTTTTTACAAAACAATATTTGTACGTAACAAAATAGTCGGTGTTATACTTATCTGTACACAAAAATAACAATTTATTTATGTATAGCGTGTGTCATAGCTAGTAGCGAAAACTTCGGGAGAGTCTTCTTCATGCAAATGTGAATAGAATAGAATTTTAAATAGTCTTAAATTATTGTGTATTTATGAACATGCCATGCAATATTATTATTTAATCAAAATTGTCATATATTAATAGAATAAAATTATATAATTTTTATGTATGGTATGTATATATTTTAGTGAAATTGTGAATTAATTATTCGTACAAATTTACATATATTTTAGGATCGCGGAATGTAGCATAACTGGAATTATTTAATGTCCTATGGCATTGCCAATTCAGGGTTTAAAATAGAAACAAGAAAATAAATTGCCGACTCGACCACCATTGCAAAACCGAAAGAACGCTAAAAACACGGTTTGCTACATTGCGTTTTGAGCAATAATTATATTAAAAAATGCAAAACAATGTGAGGTATGCATATGAGGTGACATGCATTGTTTCGTTAAATAGTATCTGCGATTTAGCATATTATTCCTGTTAATTATTATGAAGTCTGTGAAGGTTGTTAGGTTTACCTAGAAGAACGTGGCTCTGAATGTAATAATGTATGAAATTATATTTCGGTACCAATACAATGTTGATGTCTTCGTCACTATAGGCTCTAGAACTCCTGGTGTGTCTTTTCATCCATCAAGAATTTTCTTCCGTTTCTAGTGTATGTCATTGAATACATTGATCATGTCACTCCATCTTAGTTTTACCTTTCCAAACTCTTGCACCGAGTTGGTCCTGTGATCATATTGGATCTACCAATTTTATTAAGTCTTTATTCTAACTCTTAAGGTAATATAGGTATTGAGTTATTGAGAAATTAAAAAATATAACGTAAAATCAGTATCATCATAAAGTCACTCCCATATTTTTAATTTTTGTTTTTTAATGTCTATACTTCTAATTTTAATTTTTAGTGTACTTTATTCTAACTCTAAAGTTATTGTAGGAATAGGCTTATTGAGAAATTTAAAAAAAATAACGTCATAAAAGTGTTAATAGAAAATTAAATACTATAAATAACCAAATCATTTTTGCCTTTTAAATTTTTTTTTCGCAAAAGTTCCTAACTATTTATTTATTTAATTATTATTTATTAATGTCTTACTTCGAATTTTAATTTTTAGTATACGTTGTATCCTGATGAAGGGTCCATTGGCCCCGAAACATGTTGATAATTCAATAAATTGTGGGTTTTTTAATAGAGATGCGAACACGAAATACGTGTCACATCAATATTCTTACTATTTTCAAACTAAGCTAAACGCTTGTGCTATGAAAATAGGACTAACTTGCTAGTCTGAAGTGTGGTTTGAACCCGCGACCTTTGGATCACGAGGCGAGTTTCCTAACCACAACAAAGTGTTTTCTTTTTATCAACATAAAGTTGCATTTCTGTCGATCATCTTGCACTTAATTTACATTTGGCTTTTTTATTTAACTGCTTTTGTTACTGTTAAACCTCTTGCGCAAGAGTCGAAGTAGGTAGGCTTTTGTAAAACCTCTTCGCCAAGATTATTCAAAAAACGTTTCTTAATCGGAATAAATGAAATAAAGTGATTCCATCGTATTGTTTCGCTTTCTTCTCGATACTAAGATGAAACGAGTCTAGCGTGGCTGTGTTGCGTAAAAAACGCGTTGATCTACTAAATCTGGTCCATTTATCTTATTACGACAGATTTAAATCACAATGAAAACAATTTGTATTAAAATTTCCTCATTGGAGGTAACTGGTTTTGCACGTGTTTCGCTACATAGATCACCACCTATTTTTTCATTAGAATAATACAAATATTCATAATTTTAAGAAAATAAAAAACTTTGTATAAAGTATTTTGATTAATTTAACGTCGACCGGTTACGACACTACTATATCTTCATCAGAATGAGCGCACATTAACTGATTATTAAATAATATATGCAAAAAAAGTAGTCGGGTGTGGGCGTAGCCTAGTCACGGTGTAAGGATATAAAGACATTAATTTGGGAAAATTTTTAACAACGGGTTAATCGTTAAATTTATTTAGGTTTTACTTATAATGTTAAGGGATTTTTTATGTTATTTCATTTATAGGTTATCTAATTTTAGGCCCTACTATTTATATGTCAAATTTCAATGCCATATTATTTTTTCAAAGTGCGGCCTGTCTCTAAAACATGGTTACAAAATTCTGAAAAATAATAACTCAGGCGTCTAAAGTGTTCTTTTATTTTAATACTAAAACGTTAAATAGTCATTGCAATTGAGCTTGTGTGTTGCAATGAAAATCTTTAATTAAATTACAGAGAAAATAAAAGCCAAAGGAAAAGTGTATAAATTTAAAATAAATCTTAGAAAATGTATATTGTGTGAATTATATTAGGTCCTTACATATGAAATTGGCGTGTAGTATGGGAGGAACATAAAGCCGATTTATTTTAATTATAATATATTTATTTAATTAAAGTATGTACCATTGCTATCTATGCACTTTTGCCATCTCATCCCTTTACTAAAAAAAACCATTCGGACGGGAATCAATAAAATCTTTGAAGGCGGTTTGGACTGCCCCATCGGAGTTGAATTTTTTCCTTTGCAAGAAGTTATCCAAATTTCGAAAAAAATGGTAATCTGTTGGGGCAAGGTCCGGAGAGTACGGTGGATGTCTTAGACATTCCAATTGAAGCTCCTCTAATTTGGTAGCCGTCTGTTGTGCAGTGTGTGGTCTAGCGTTATCATGAAACAGCAGTGGCCTAGAGCGATTAACCAGCCTCGGTTGTTTAGCAGCTAGCTTTTCCATCATGGTTTGCAGTTGCTGACAATAGACATCTGCCGTAATCGTCTGGCCAGATTTAAGAAAGCTGTAGTGAACGACACCAGCACTAGTCCACCAAACGCTCACAAGTAACTTTTTTGGAGTCAATTTTCGCTTGGGGCATGGTTTGGCTGGTTCGGCAGGGTTCAGCCATTGCGATGAGCGCTTCCGATTATCGTACAGGATCCACTTTTCATCACAGGTAATGATTCGATTTAAAATCCCTTCATTATTGTGCCGGTTGAGTAATGCAACGCAGCAGTCAACGCGCGTTTGTTGATTTGCTTCACTCAATTCGTGAGGTACCCACCTTTCAAGCTTTTTCACCTTACCAATTTGCTTCAAGTGGATTAAAACAGTTTTATCACTAACACCGCAGCCTGCAGCTAACTCGGATGTGGTTTGCGATGGATCCGCTTCCACAATAGCCTTCAATTCTTCATTATCAACTTTGGTCTCCGGCCGTCCACGGGGCTTGTTCTGCAGGTCGAAATTTCCAGAACGAAAACGTTGGAACCAAAAACGCACTGTGTTTTCTTTTGCGGCACCGTCGCCATACACATCATTAATCCTTCGAGCCGTTTCTGCAGCACTGGTGCCACGGTGGAACTCGTACTCGTAAATAACGCCATATTTCAAGTTTTTCATTTTGTAAACTGAGTGACGCAAAGAAAAAAACAATTGAGGAAAAAACAAATGAATTATAATTTTCAAAACACAAATACATGAGTAAATAGCTGTATAAATTTGGATTTGGAATTCCTAACCAAAGAGAAGATATTTGAGATCAAATTTGCCAGTATGGCAAAACGTCAATTTCATATGTAAGGACCTAATATAAGTAGATACAAACAAATAATAAAATCTTTTTTTTAAATGCCAATCTACATAGTTGCTCAACCATTGAAAAAACAATTGTAATATTTCCAATACAATTTTAGATTATTTTTTTAGTTTATCCCAAAAAACAAATTTGAAATATCAAAATGATAAATGTCAAAACAATTTTTTTAATTAAATCCTAAAAAATTATTAATTATTCTGTATTCATCATATCAAAGACTTGTCTCTGCCTTGAGACTTGGACGTGAATTGACCGCGCGCGAGCTATAGGTACATCTCCCGCCAACTACATTGTCCTTGGATCGCCCCCTCTCAGAGGAGATCGGCCAATACGTGGTCTTTCCTTCAATTTTTCCTCCAATCCAGAATGACTCCATATACGCCAGACGAATTTGCACCCTACCGACAGTCATTCCTCTGCGGACCTCCAAGCCGCTCGCTCGCGTGATCAGAATGCGAAAAATAAAATTCAAATTGATATGCAGGGGTGACCCAAAGCTGATATTGGCTTGCAGGGGCGCTCTTCATATTATGTTATTTATATGAACTAAAAAAATTAGGTGCCACATTAACCATTTTAAAGTTTAAGAAATATTTTTATACTTAAAAATTCATACTGCTTTCAGTAACCGTACATAAATGATCTTTTAAAATTATAATTAAAGATAAATTTAAAAATGCTTTAACTCGTTAGAGATGGTCTATTTAATATGTTATGGGATAGAAAATTACATGAAAGGTAATTGGAAAATAGAAATGGATTTATATGATTCAGATAATCTGGTCTTTCACATAATATATACGAGAAGTTCAAAGACTGAATAGCCACTATCCAATTAACTACCTACGAAGCGCGAAAAAAGGAAATTTTTGTGATTTTTTTAAAGAAAATCTATTTAATTTATGGTATCGGTTTCATTTTTCCATGAAAGTATATACGTTTATGAATATGTTAAATTTTTTTTTATTAAAAAATTTTCAACATTGGCAGGAAATTCTTGTCTGTTGACTGCCGAAAAAAAAGGCCGTCCGCGGTGACCACTCCCATTTCATCTGTAATCATCAGAATAAAAAAAAAAATTGTATCCAAATTGACACTTTAATATAGCCTTTAACGTTGATTTTTTTGGAAATATTGGTTTTTGCCAAAATGGCGGGCGTTTGAATTTAAAGTAGCGTTTTTAGGGAAAAATTTGGCTTTATTATTCCGATAAAAAAAATCTAAATCATTTAGAAAAAATCCTACGTCAAAAAAGAGATAAATATTTATAGAATTATCCCTAGAAACGTCAAGTTGATTATTCGAGAGGTTGCCGAGATATTTTGGTCACCGATTTTCTAAACATAGTTTCGAGTAAAACGCATTTGAAAATTGAACAAAATCGCGAAATTTGCCATCTTACATAAAATCATTGATTCGAGGTCCATAATATAAGTCCTCCACCTTGCATAAAATTCCCATATCATCAAGCACTCATCATAAACATAATAGAAACAGGTCTAACGTTTCTATTATGAAAGAGCCCGACTGGCAACTACCTGCGTGTAGGGCGGCGCGGCGCGGTGCGTAATTAACAAAGAGATGCCACTATTATCAACTAAAACTTTGTTATTTTTTTGAATTTTTGCTTGAAATTTTCATCAAACATTCTTAAGACCTCAAGCTTTAAGACAATGCAAAAATTAAAAAATCGATTTTTTCATCTGTCTGTGTCCAGGTATGTCTAGGTGTGTCCAGGATGTCTAGGTAGGTACTCCCCCTTAACGCGTTTAGTTAAATGATTATTAGTTATATAATTGAAAACCGCTCTCAAAAGTAAGTTTTTGTTTATTATGATTATTTGGTGATTTTGGTTGTATGTTTTAAAAACATTTGTTTAACTTAGTTTAAATTTAATAACAACTATAATAATTAAATGATTTATTTTTAATTTTAACAGAATTCAATTGCTGAAGCGAATGTATTCTAGCATTTAGGTATCCGAGTGTTTTTTCTTGTGTTTCTTTGTAATGTGTAATGAAATGTAATATTCTTTTTTTGGATATTCCTACGAATATTAGTAGTAATTTAGTAATTATTAAATTTTCAAATCAAGAAAACTCTTTGTGGCTCGACATTATACTTAATTTATTATACTTATATTATACATTATACTTGAGAAACTAGTACTTTGGTGTGTTCTACGATCGTCGATCAAACACTAGAAAAAGTAAAATATCCTAAATGTCAATATCCCATAAACAGGCATAGAACTGAAGAATTAGATTATATTTTCTACGCACAGTTACCAGAACGTTTTAACTAAACTTTTCTCTTATCAAACCCAAAGTTTTTTAGCCTGAAAATTCCACCAGCAACCTTTTTTGGTCTCCACAGATTTAAAACTTCAACATTTGATATGGTATAGAACGCTGCCAAACTTTTCTGGTGTTTTTCTATTTGCTCTAAATTTGCGGAGAAGATAAAACCCCCATTAATGATGCACGGATCAGTCAATAGTTAACCTTTTTGCTTCCCCTGTTGACAGTGGACCAAAGCAAATAGTTTGCTTAGAACCTTTCGATGCTGAGTGGTTCCGGGAAAACGGAACATTTCCGGTAAGAACGCTCAACCTGAAATCTAATTAAGCCGTCTGTACTCGCTTTTGACGACAAGCTTTAGTTCTCCGGAATTATTTAATAATGATGACGTTGTTTTGTTAAACATCATTAAACAACCTTAATTGGACGAAATGGATTCCTTAATTACTAGTTATTAATGTAATTTTATGAAAGCAATAGATTAACTTCACCACTTCAACCTTACCCATACGGTGCTTAAAATAAAATTAGAAAAAAATTAAATGGGACAAAGAATATAGAATTTTATTTAAAAGAATACTACAAAGTGAACTGTGAAAAATTGTAATAGCTTAGCAAGTTTTATTTTAATATTGTATTATATTATTCTTTAAGAACCACTAAGTAACTAACTAACTAACTAACTAACTAACCATCACGCCGTTTCCCTGCAGGGGTAGGCAGAGAGGATTAAACGCCACACTCTTCTATCCTGGCACACCACTTTTGCTTCGGCCACATTCATACATCTTCTCATACACGTTCTACGGTTGTTGCGGCTTTTAACAGGGCCATCCTCGAATACTTGTAGTACCTGATCGTGCCAGGTCTTTCGCGGACGCCCTCTATTCCTGTTGCCTTCAACATTCGCCTCATATATTTTCTTAACCATCCTTTCCTCGTTCATACGTTCCACATGACCAAACCATCTCAGCACTCCTTTCTTTATTCTATCTACCACTAAGTAATGTAAAATATACTGTAATGTATTCTTGCGTACAAAGTTCTAGTACAATTGTATAAGATGCCTGCGATAAAAATTTAAAATAAAAATTCAGAAGTATAAAAATGAGAGGCGTAAGATAGATTTAAATTCTTTCACCAACGTTCTTCCACCTCTATGCAGAAAAATATTTGATGGGGCCTTATATCAGCAGAAAGCAGAAGAAGCTTGAAAATAAATGAGAAAGAAATAAACAAACTTTGCTATGCACAATTGAATTACTGCAAGCAACTTAATTATCTAAAATATGATCGCTAGCTTTCTAAAACCAGAAGAAAAGGAAGAAGACGGATTGGATCCTTCACTCATCTAAGGACACACAACCATCCTTCTTAAATATCTGAAGACAATAAGGATGATATTCAGAAGACATATTCTATGCAAATCTTACATCCGGGCTCCCTTCTAATGTTCGAAAAACGAGGCTTCTTCACACTTATCTGATTGAACCTGCGCCTATCACGCTGTCTCTATCGCTTCGATCACTTTTGAGAATATTCTGTTCAATTTTGCAAGTAGACATTTCACCCGAATATATATCACTCGTTAAATACGCACTAGTCACACTGTTTTCGCTACGGTTTTATCGTTGCTAACATCGCACTGGTTAAACGTCAAACAAATACTTTGCGCGGCACTCGCTCCGCCTTTGTCTCAAGAACTTCCTTCACATTTCTAATTATCACTAGATTTTTTTCAGTGTTTACGACTCTAGATTGCTCCTGAGTGATATGAGGTATACGGGAGATTTCGATAGTGCGTAATTCCTCCCGATTCTATCATCTCTTTATTACATACAAATATATTTATAACAGATCGGTATCTGTCCCGAAGGAATATGAAAAGCATTTTCTTTATCTGAATGTGTGTTTTTGGTTAGTTTATTTGCCGTAACTCGGAAACCACAAGAGCTACAGCATCCAAACTTTGCACGGAATAACCTTTCATCCGGTAGAAGCTTTTAAGATAAGACTTTAAAACTAAATCGCTCGAGTTTTGAAGTTGTATAAATAATTCAATCTTCTGGAGTAGGTACGCCAGGTAAATCCAGTTGACTATTGTTGTATTGTACTATTCGGAAATAACATTTACAAAAAAATACTGAATACGGTGTGAAGAAAATTGCAAAAAAATATCTTCACTTGGAAGAATTAGAATCACTATACCAAAAAAAAATATTTATATACGTATTCGTATGCAATACCATGACTCTCCCGCACGCTGATTATTTATTGTTCCAGCATATTGATCTATATAAATAAAAATGTAAATGTTCGTTTGTACAAAATCGCTAATCTCTGAAAGTTCTTCTTGATTGCTTAGAAATTTTGGCACAAGGTTGCATTCAAATACGAGGATGTTTCTGTTTACTTACTTTGTTTTTATATACCTACTATTTATTTATATAAATAAAAATGTAAATGTTCGTATATCCAAAATCTTAAATCTTCTAAAGTTCTTCAACTATCGCTTTGAAATTTTGACACAACACAACTTCAATTCAATAACATAGATGACATTTCCCCTTCTCTCTCTAATCCATTTCCTCCTCCAGATATATTTTATATACAAATCTACACCGCTTCACCGATTGGACCCAATTTTGCATACATATTCCCGACGGAAAAAATAGACCATATATCTTCCTTAGACATTTCAACCATCCCAGCTTTGATTCAATGGAAACATTGTATTAATTGGAGGCTTTGCGAAACAATGGAACCTTAGTTTCCCTCCCAAATTTATTTTCTACTTTATCCTTAGCCCGTACAACGCCGGTTATTTATAAAAGGTAACTAAGGAATGCTAAAAAACTACAAATGGTATAAAATAAAGCTGAAAGTATTTAAATATAATTGTAATCAGTGAATCAGAGAGTAAAATATATTTTTGGTACAAATATTTAAAATAATGCTTGTAATATTGCCCCAAATACTTTAAATAACAGATTGAAAGTAAATAAGGATTTTTATTCATACAATAATACAACATAATCGGCCCGATTCTGAAAATAACAATGTCTGGATCTTTAAGATCTTAATCCCAACACTTAATAGACGATAATAAAAATTAAAAATGTCCAGAGCGGATTTTGTAATTCTACGGCTCAAATACACTGTATTAAAAGATGATGACAAGTTCAGCCATGATATTTCGTCTGGACGCTGTGGATGAAGAAATTAATACGTTTGTAAGAAACAATCTTCCTTATATCATTACAGTGTATTTGAGCCGTAGAATTACAAAATCCGCTCTGGACATTTTTAATTTTTATTATCGTCTATTAAGTGTTGTGATAAAGATCTTAAAGATCCAGATATTGTTATTTTCAGAATACGGATGACTGTCATGGAATGACAGGCAGAAGACCGCACTCTCCGAATTCCTTGTAATATATTACATCACTATTGTAGGATCTAGAACGGTCTGTAATTATCTAAAACCTTCACGAAATGTCTACAAATGACTGGAACAGCCTGGATGCGACGAAAACCTTCGCCATAACACTTGAATAATCTAGAAAATTCGAAAATACCAGCATTTGGTTATAAATACTAAACAACGCCGCGGCGCAAGAAAGTTTTCGTATTTTGACAGTTTTTTTAGTGCGAATTCGGCCATGAGCCGTGAGGCGATGGCCAGGATAGCCAATCGTGAGATAATCGAAACGATAAATAAAGCAAAATAATCGGCGAAATAAATAAGTTTTCGGTGCGAGAATTGAATGTATTACAAGTGATAAATACGTTTTACCCAGAAATAATAAAATATTCATCTACGAGTGTTAAATTGGGAATTAGTGTAGATTAAAGAATAAAGTTAAGTTTCATTCGTTTAGAGTGACTTTGAACATTGAATGATTAATAAATCGCTAATTAATTTCCAGTGTATTCATTTGTCCTTCTGCAGCCATCCCCACGTGACAATACATACAAAAAGAAATGACGACAGTTTGAGACTACAGAAGAATAGGAAAAAGATTATTCAAATTTGTTTAATGCACCAAGGATTCAAAATCTTTCTCAATCTCCCAGAGGGGATGCGATAAAATTTAGAAAAAATTAAGGTTTAAATTACAGTGCAAAAAGTATGAAAAACTTTAAATGACCATTGTTTATCCAATATACAATTTTTTTATCATCGTCGTCAAGACTGTTGGCTCTACAACTTCTGGTATGGTTTTTTATAAGTAAATTATTTGAAAAAATGTTTTCCGAAATTCATTTATGGTTAATTATATAAAGAATTATGGAAAATAAAATTTTAAACAATCTTATACATAAAGAAAAAATATATCACTGATTCCTGGAGCCAGTGCTTGAAGGAATTTATTTTGAAAAGGAACTATATTTTCATGAGAATATTGTACAAGAATTTTAAAAGAGATAGGATATACGGAAAAGATATATATATGCATCTAAATTATTGAAAATCATTACATTTCAAACTGTATTTTAAATAAATTAAGTTTTAAAAAAATCAATATTTTTTTATATAAACATATAAACGCGAGTTTCAATAAAAATAATTATTCAACATTTTTAATTAATGCTGTGTAAAAGATATATTTCCATATCAGGACTGAAAATCCATATTTTCCATTAGCGTGACTGCCAATTGATTCTATATTTTTGAAGTCAGCTCGCTTTACAAGCATCATGAAATTTTATGTAAAATATAAATCACATCAGTAGTGGTAGGAAATTTTATAGAACGCACATATTCACTTATAAAATGCCGTTCACCAATAATCTTTTTGCAGAAAATAAATCCTTTTTTTGTATTGTAACGAAACAATAGAATTCGGAGAAATTTACGCACGATTAGAATCCCTCGTAATGTCACTACGGAACAAAACTATCGAAACCTCTAGGACCTTTCAGAAATGGAACACGCAACCACATTCTAAAACATTCGAGGAATGTTTAGAACATTCAGGAAATAAAGGGAACAAACTACAAACGTTTGGAATGTTCGGAAGACAACATGTTTCCTATAGAAACGAAGCCGTGTCGAGGCCATAGTTTGGTGTTATTTTTCTATTTCTACCAGTGTGAGATTAGCGACAAGCCGTGGCGATCATTGTTACCAATGCGTGTGTTATAATACAAGTTACGTGCAGATTAATAAAGCGAAATACTTACGTGCGATATTTGAAAAAAAAATCTCAAAAGTGTTACCTGGCGTTAATAAAGAATTTATAGACGAGTATAAAACAGTGTGATTTAAATATTAGTGCATTAATTTCATTGATGTTTAGTGACTTTGCCCATTTAATAATTTTTTAATCACTAATTAATAATCGCCAATTAATCTCTGTGCTTTCATTACAATATTAACAATTTTTTTCTAAATTATGAAAAAGTGTGACTTTAACAAGTCTTTCGTTTCGCAAGCATAATTTTTTTTTTTGTAAAATATAAATCAAATCAAGAAGCGGTTGGTAATGTTGGAACGTCCATATTTAACTTAAAAAACACCTTAGAGCATCAATTTTTTTTGCTCCGTATAGAGGACTATTTTAATACGAAATATGTATAATATGAAGATGTTAATATGCTTAAGAATCACTTTTACGCTTAAAATACTTTTGTAGACGGTATTATTTAGGAAGATGAATGATGCTGAAGGTGCGTCTTTGTGTTATGGGAAATCACGTTCATCTATTAGAAACATAATCTCCTGGCACATTTCCGTGTGGTCGTGGAAGGCATACTAATGGGAATGAATACAGTGCAGCGAGTAGATATGTGTGTGAAATGAGTGGGGCATAATCCAAGATCATGGTCCCATTGTGTATACAATGAAAATGAGTATTTCAGTATATAATTGAATGTCCTGATTACAAAATGAAAGATTATTAACGCTAAAATAATGATTATTAAATAAGATATTACACATTAATGTTTCGAAAATTTTACCAAACATTTTGAATGTCAGTCATACTTTAAGAACCATGGAAAAGGGTATATAAAAAAAATCTATTCATCATATTTCTTTCGTCTATAAATATTAATTTGTCATGTAAACCTATACCAACGTATACCTACATTGTCTATGATTTACACATTTTTCCTCAGATATTGCCTATGAAATGTCAAAATATACGATACGTTTTTCGAAACTTCAAAATGTAATATCTTATTTAATACTTATTATTTAAACATAAATTATCTTTCGATCTGTTACTAACACATTCAATAATATAGTGTAATACTAATTTTTATTATATATGCGATGGGACCATAAAATTGGATTAAGCCAATGAGTGGAAAGATAGAGATACAAGATGACCAGAAATACTCACCGTTTTAAAGCGTTGATTTTACTGAAGATGCATACAGTTTTATAGAATAGATTCGCGGAGTACAAAAGGTAAAGTGACTAGACCGGGCGACGTTCGGAGAGAGAGTGGCGGTACCGGCGCGGTCGCATAGGGCTTCTGATTGGTCGATTGGTGGATTTGTTGATGCGAGCGGCGTGAAACCACAGCGCGTCTATACTCACCACAGTACATTTTGAATTACAAGAAAATACTCTTCGTCAAACGTCATCATTTTGTGTATATTTTGGAAAAGTCCTGCGCTCAAGGTACTTTATATGAATAATCAATTTTTTTTAAATTATATTCTTGACCAACGCAAATTGGCGTGCGGCGACTTTGGAACTAAACCCCGCCCCGCCCGCGGTAACCCCTCGCCCTGTGATTTAGTTCAATCTCGTATTTGCGCGTGAGCTGTGACATCTTGATTTCCAATATGCACTGAATTATGTCCAAAACGTCTTGCAACACCTTGCAGGTGGTGCAAGAAGTTATATTTTTACAAGTTTATTTCTTTAGTGTTGCCCGGCCAAATTTATATTATAATATCATAAAATATATTTGTCTATGTACCGGACACTCTGTATATTATGTATTGTGTAATAAATTTACACCCTGGCAACTTCTGTTTCGCGAAAGGTTTACCTACCGTAAATCCTGTCATACGCAGTAATACAAAAATTTAGGAAAACTTTGCCGGTATATTACTTTTAGTTGGAATTACACGCTTCATGGTGTAAATTATATCAACATATTGATGAGTTTAGTGGAAAAACCTTTTTGAGATTTGATTGGGGATTCTGAAACTGCGGCGTGGATCGCAAATAATTAATAGGCGAATTCCTTTGACGCAAGTTTGGTACCCGGGAAGAGTTAAATATTAACAGGAATCCAGTATTCCTCCTGAAGGCAGTCAAAGCGGGAGCGGTTGCCTCTAATTCCCGAGTTACGGGTAATATGTAATATTTTGTGCAGATAGTGTACAAATTGTATTAAATCTTGCTTTGAGAGAATTAAGAGGAGAGTTCAGATGGCAGTGTGGCGAATATCTCGCCTCTAAAAGTACTCTTTAAAGTAAATTAATTACGTGTAGAGATGAAAAGGTTTGTACAAGAATATACATGTGTTAAATCATAATGATTTTATAAGATTAATGTATATTATAGATATCTCACAGAGACGAAACTGTATTATTATGGGAAAGTAGTTATAGAAGTCATTTGGGTGTACATAGGACTTATGACCTATCTTTTTATGGTTGGCTTAAGTGATCACTTTACACAATTGTAACATTCACCATTTCCACCCATGATAGAATATACCATGCTTATTCATTTTTTGGAAGTTGTATATATGTTCAAATTGCGTAGAAAGCTTTCACATACGAGTTGTAAACGCTTTCCATGCGGCCTGTACAAAGCCATTTTCATTCCCCTAAATCCCCACAGATGTCGCTAATGAGAAAATCTACATTGATTTTTTACGGAATTTTGAGAGCAATATACTTAATTGATTAATAATGTCTCTGTGACATAAATCCAGCACTGTTCTGAAAGATTTGAACAAACTCAAAATATTCTGAATTTTATAAGAGTTATGACGGACCATTCTATGTGTTCATGTGAATTTGATAATGACCTTTGTTTGACAATCAATGATTCGGATTTTATTGTATTTTTATTTAAAAGAAAATAGGCGTTTATAATACATTAGATCAACATACATAAATATATGTTATAAATTAAGCTTTGTTTCGTTTACAGAGTGAAAGTTCATGATTAACACAATGATTTATACACAACGTTTTATTCCACTAATTTGAGTTATATAAGCCTAAGCGCTTTCGATGGACACAACCATCATCTTCAGAAGCAATATTAGAACTAATTGTAAATCAATATGGCCGACAAATAACCGTCATCCCTTCACATTCTATTTGTCGACCATATTGTTTTACAATTAGTTCTAATATAGCCTCTGAAGATGATGGTTGTGTCCATCGGCCGATAAATAGCCGTCATCCCTTCACTTTCTATTCGACCATATTGATTTACAATTAGTTATAATATAGCCTCTGAAGATGATGGTTGTGTCCATCGGCCGATAAATAGCCGTCATCCCTTCACTTTCTATTCGACCATATTGATTTACAATTAGTTATAATATAGCCTCTGAAGATGATGGTTGTGTCCATCGGCCGATAAATAGCCGTCATCCCTTCACTTTCTATTCGACCATATTGATTTACAATTAGTTATAATATAGCCTCTGAAGATGATGGTTGTGTCCATCGAAAGCGCTTAGGCTTATATAACTCAAATTAGTGGAATAAAACGTTGTGTATAAATCATTGTGTTATAAATATATGTTTATGTCAACTTAATTTAGAGTGTCTGCAGCAAAAAAATCGTTATAAAAATACTCAAAACCATCAAAGAATGTTGATCGTTGAAAATAATTCCATACGGTAGGTATATACAAAAATAAGTTGCGGTCAATATGTAGTAGCCAAAAAATGTACTTTTTTCTTTAAGTTGTTTAAAGAGCTGCTAAACACATCCATTCCATCCTCGTCTCGATGACACAACTGGTTATACTGCAAATTCTAGTAATTGGATTGTTTTGAAAGATTTTGTTTTGTATGGCGAACAGGCTGAAATGTAATGGATATAGACAGCAATGAGACGAGACAGAAACAAGGTTTATTTTAGATTTATTTATTTATTGATAAAATTAAATTTATAATATAATAAAAAATCTACAGCTTTTTAATAATGTAAAATAGTGATAACTTTTGTACATCTAGACTTAATATAATACAAGTTCCATTCACTCAAGTGTTCATCAGACAGCCAAAAAGAAATGTTAAACTTAAAATTTTCTGCAAAGCAAAACTATCAATTTTTTACTAATTTATAACATCGACGACATTGAACGGCGACCTAAATTCGTTTATGGAAATGACAAATTTAGACCACAGGTGGCGATAGTAAAAAAACTCACATATTAAGCAAGATGCATATTAAACATAAATAACATACAAAAAAAAATATGTGCCTGTCTATCATGGGTGGATTGGTGAACGTTACATTGTGTAAAGTGATCACTTTAGCCACCCGTACAATAGGTCGTTATCCCTATAAACACCCAAAAAGACTTCCATACCTCCTTTTTTCCTTCTTTCCCGTAGCTATAAAAAATAGCTTCGTCTCTGTGAGATATCTTTAATTTATCTTAATTTATATAATTTATCCCGTTTTGGGAATCCCCTTTTGTATTCATGAATAATTTAAACACACTCAATATACTCCGACCATTAAAATATATTGTACAAGGGTTATTGCCGATATGTAACTGACTGCAAATGAAGTAGCTGTTGGTAAAACTCCTACTCTCTTTCATTAAGATACATTTTTAATAAATCACCTCACAGAGACGAAATTATCTATATAGGAATGGAAGTCTTAATAGGGTGGCCGCAAGCTAATGACCTTTATGAACTAGCTTAGGTGATCACTTTAAACAATGCGTTCACCAATTCCACTGTAAGAATATCCACCGTTATCAAATGTTTTCCTATACTTTTTTCCTCCAAAAAGGTAGCCATTGGTAGCATTCCTCTTTATGTTTATTTATAGTCTTCAAATTAAACTCGAACTAGATTTGATACTATCAACATCATCATATAGAGAGTAGTACTTTGGTCTTGTGGTTAGATCGTCGCGGGTTCGAATCTCACTCACTAGTCCTGTTTTCATAGCACAAGCGTTTGAAAATAGTAAGAACATTGATGTGACACGTATTCCGTGTTCGCCACTCAATGTTTTAAAAATTTAAATTAAAAATATAGCATATTATGACTGAAGACGAAAAAGCGTCACACTTTCCAATCTTGACCACCACGCACAACACGCCATGAAGATTTTTAATAATGTATGTGACGCATTTTTGTCTCTACAAACGACATCTAGCTTTGCTAGAAAATTGTGCAGGTGCCAGTAAATATATATGTTTCTCTACAAAAAGGACATACTGCAAATTGCACGTAATTTAAATATAAAGAAGAATATAAATAATTCTGGGGATATCTTTTTAATGGCTCATAAATCCTGTATAATTTATAGCATTTTAGGGTCCTCTTTTTTCAATTACTTTAGACATATAATGTATCCACTCCGGTGCGTCCAAAGAATTCCCAGACTTGTCAAATGGAGCAAAGATTATTTAAATTGTCATTTAGATAAGCATAATAAAAATAAAATATTATATCGTCACAGATCGCGGTTGCGGGAGCAAATTAAAATACTGAAAATTATTTAGTGATTTATTAATTAGCTATTATTAATTTTTATATGGACAAAGTCATTTAACACGAATTAAACTTAATGCTTTTCTTAAAATTACACTGTTTTGCAATATATGAATCGTATATGAAACTTAATTATCGCTGGGGCTCTTTATTTACCACTCTTTAACACATTTAACCCTCGCATATAGAGGGCGCACTTATTTCTTTCGCCATTATCGGTGAAAATTCGCCGGATTATTTCGCTGGTCTGTCTATCTATCCCTCCGAAATTCACGACTGGGCACACCATCTTTTCGCGTCTTGGCTCTGCGACGAACGAACTGTCGAAAAAATCTACGTGGCCTAGATCGGCATTATTTATACGTGATGACGTTTGTTTCGAGCCCTCGAGAAGATTATTCTCTTTTCTAGTGTTTAAGAAAACCTTCCCGTCACTTTTAGATTATTCCAAGTGTTTTTAGACGATCCCAAATGTTATAGGTAATACGAGAGTGCTATAGAAGTGCTTCTAGAAGGTAAAATAGGCTTCAATGTTGATGTCGTCATTACGAGGAATTCTGTACTCTCTTTTTTAGTTACAATATATAACATAGAGTGTAAAAAGGCTAGTCCACAAGATTTTATGCATTTACAACATATCTTAATCCAAGTGAAAAATAT
Source organism: Agrypnia vestita (assembly GCA_016648135.1). NCBI lineage: Eukaryota > Metazoa > Arthropoda > Insecta > Trichoptera > Phryganeidae > Agrypnia > Agrypnia vestita. Next base: position 58,775 of record JADDOH010001127.1, read on the forward strand.
TTAAGCTGTGACTATTTTCAACAATTTTACAGAGATATGAGAATTTTAATTAAGTCATGATCTTCAATTTTGATTAACTGGACGTATTTTATTGATTTCAAATAAAATACTGAATAAAAAAATTAAAGTTCATTGAAATCAACTATTTTATATATAAGCAGCTCTATAAATAATTATGTCATGACGTTATAGTAACAAATCTGAATTTTATATATTTTATTCGGGCCATTATTGATGTGTTACATCTTTCCTCTCGCTTTCCTGCAGTCTGTGGGAGTGATTTTGTGAAAATAGACGAAAATGCGTAACTGTAAACTAGACGCCGGGAAAGAGTGCGCTATTTCATTTGACCAATGAGTGCGCGCGGTGATAGAGTTCGCCGTCAGACGGTACCAACCCATTTTCCTAGAGGTTGGTACTGTTTTAATAAATGTATATTAGTTTTTATTAAATGTATATTATTGGTCTTCACCAATTACGTCACGGAAGCTCTGGACGCAGGACATCAGGTAGACTGTTCATATTATGACTTCGCCAAAGCTTTTGATACAGTCAACCATGATGTCTTATTGAAAAGGTTGTATGAGATTGGTTTCTCGGGTGGTATGCTAAAATTAATGGCGAGCTACCTCCAAAATAGGAACCAATACGTCTCCTACGGCCTATTCGCGTCAGAGTGCTTCTTTACCTTCTCGGGTGTCCCACAAGGATCTAACCTGGGTCCATTGTTGTTTTAGATTTTTATTAATAATATAAAAAATATAATTTTAAACTCGCGCTTTCTGTTATTTGCGGATGACTTAAAGCTTTTCTTAAAGTTGTCAACTTTGGACGATATTCTTCTTCTCCAAGCAGATATATCAAATATATGTGAATGGGGAAGGCGAAATAAACTTTTGTTTAATGTTTCCAAGTGTTCGGTTACATCCTTCACTAGGGCCCAAAAAACTATATTTTTTCGCTACAAAATGAACGAACAAAATCTGATAAAAACATCAAATGTTAAAGATCTAGGTGTTAAATTTGTAAGCAACCTAACATTTCACATAGAGACGATCAGTGGTAATGCTTTGAGAATGTTAGGATTTGTTCTGCGTACTGCCAGGGTTTTCGAGAATATCCGCGTACTGAGAACTCTTTACAACTCCTTGGTGCGGAGTAGACTCGAGAGTGGCTCGATGATCTGGGGGCCACATGTACAAGTACTCTCTTATGGTGGAGAAAGTCCAAAATAAGTTTCTGAGATATCTGTATATGAGAGAGTACGGGCATTTACCCAATCGAGTTTCTCCAGGGTATGCTTGGCTACAATAGTCTAGAGACTAGAAGGAATGTGTATTTGATTACACATTTTTATCGATTGTTGGCGGTATGATCGATAATCCTGAAATTATGCAGATCATTGGTTTGTATGTTCCTGATAATTACATTAGACATCGTCAGCATAGATTGTTTCACATTCCAATATACAGGACCAACCTGCCGATGGTTATGCCTGTTGGAAGAGCCACAGCTATGCTGAACAAAATCGATTTGGGTATTGATATATTCCATGTGTCTGAGGGGGTTTTCCGAAGCGGGATTCTCCTACAGTTTTGACCAAATTTTATGTAATTTTAAATTTATTAAATCTTTTTATTTTATATATACTTCCATAATATATACGCCTTGAACACTTAGTTTGTAATGTACATATTATTAAATAAATTGAATTGAATTGAATTCTTTCAAACTCTATAGGGATTGACAAAATTAAAGAAAATAAACCTTCTTTTGTTGCTCTGTTAATAAAGAAACGATATCAAAAGTTTATTCTTTAATATGTCAAATATTTATTTGACAACTTTATCAAACACAACTGTCTGTCAAGTTTTTTCTATCCACCGACATCGTACACTGTTTTATCGACACGGTCACACTTATTTACCGACAGTTCGCAGTGCAGTGGGGCGAAATTCAATATTTTTATAATGACCAAATTGTTAAATATCATAAATAGTACACTGTTTTATCGACATCGCCAAAATTCTTTAATGACAGCTCACGGTGCGGCAAATTACAATATTTAAAACAATATTTATTTACTAATTAATGAAATAAGTGCAGATCATTGATGAAACATACAAGTGAGTAATAATGAATAATTATTCGAATAAATATTTCCATATTTAGCTTTTTTAAATTTTGAGGTTAATTTCTGTCGCTGCTCTATTGATATTTTTAATTATGAGATGTCAAATATTAAACATCATACATATGCGACTACTTAAAGGCTCGCTCGTTTTTTTAACAATGTTACCTGATATCCCATATTTAAATGTATTACTTACTTGGTTTTTTGTACTTGTATTATCTGTTATCTGGTAAAATCACAATCCTATAACTCAAGTGTCATAATATTTAAATCTTCTTATCTACTATAGTATTCATCTACAGAAACTATTTCAGCTTTAATACTATAACGCAGTGGTTGCCAAAGTTCACAGGACCGGGACCCACCAAAAAAAAATTTTAATTTCGGGACCCATCTCTCGCCTCACATTTTCCCAATTCATATTGTAACTATACAAAAGATTGTTCAATTAAGAAAAAAAAAACCTCCAAATATAATAGAAATTTTTAATTACGAAAAATTTTAATATGTGATATTTTAATGGAAAGGATGAATTTGTTACTTTTTTTTTGTCATAACAGCATTAGCGTTGACTTCAATTTAAGTCACTTTTATTCGCAGTGAATTCGATACGTCCAATTTCTTTCTGTATTTAGTCTTAATAGAAACCATGGCAGAAAATCCCACTTCTCATGAGGTAGTGAAGGGGAGGAGGACTTTCATCGCTTCGTCAAAAAAGCAGGGATAAGTGTCAGCAACTGAAAGCCAGAGTATTGCTAAATGCTTGCGATTAAAAGTATTTTTCAGCAATGTATCTTCTGATAAATCAATAAGTTCTTCACTTGCTTTTGTCGACATTTCAGTCAGTATATTGTCTTAAAATGGATTTTAAATCCAGTTTATCCTGTTGAACTTTTTCATCTCTTCTTCGAAGCTGGCGTTAAAGTTGTTTATTTATTAATTAATTTATTTATTTAATTCGGTCATCCAACAGGGAGACACAATTGCTTGATAAGATGAAATACAAAAAAATTGTCAAATGTCTCCCTCAATTAAAGGATAACACAAATAGGACATAATCATAGATAAGTCAATTTGACAATGACGGATAAAACATAATTTAAACAATTGTTCCAAATTTAGCATTAACATAGACATAAAGGGGCTCGTGATGTATATAATATACATGGTCAGGGAGGGGGACGAGTTTCTAGTATCTGCTTCACCATATGACGATATTCTTCATATTTAGTTTAAAAAATATCTATTGAATTTAAGAGGTAATTATAATCTGAGCATATGCGTGGATTGGGAGAGGATTTACTATTGCAGGTTTGATAAATTGGAAGGGAAAAGAGGTACTTCTGTCTGGTAGGTCGGAATGGGACGTGGAAAGCTAGCAAGCTGGTGATTTCAGGAGAATCAATAAGGTTATGAATTATTTGGAATTCAAATCTGGAGTTGTTATTCAAATCTGTTAAATGAGTGAAAATTGCAGACGCTACATTGACATCAGGATTCACTTCGTTATCTTTATAACTAGCTGGTCGTATCCGGCGTTGCACGGATTAAGGATTAAGTAAAAAATAAGTTTGTGAGAGAAAACAAAGGGTCCGCTGTTCTCTATAAAAAATGTTTCCATCTAATGTTAACATGAGTTATTGTAACATAACTGTAATACTTAGATATATGGTATTCTAAACTTTTTTGTAGATATTAATGTCCTCTATAAAACTGTAGTACATTACTTTGCTCTATTGGCAATAATTTCCGCAGCGTACGCAATATAAGGTTTTTTTTTCGTATTTTTTTCACACGTTGGGTTACATTATCGAAGTTTTCATACGGATTCCTAACATTTTTGAAAACATTCTATAGCTTATGTTCATCAGAGATAATGTAGGATTCTGAATGTGAAAGAATTTCTCAAATCTGTCCAGTAGTTTCGAAGCCTATTCAATTCAAACACACAATCAAATCTTTCCTCTTTATAATATTAGTATAGATAAACACGACACGACCCGGACGAGACGTGTTGCGTGGTGTTGTGATTGCGACTTACCTAATATTAGCTCGCGACCCGTTGTTTGGGAAACACTGCTATAACATATAATATGTAAGACTGGCGGTTACCGGCTCCTACCCGAACCGATGCCGATGGCAAGATCAAAAGGAGATGCACGGATTAGGTCAATACAACCCTCCTAAAGGCAAGAGCTAGACTGGACACAAAGGGGTTGTCAAGGGATGAACGGCGTCCTATTGCAACTGCGTTAATTTACCTCAAAGTCCCATGAGACCACTTTGGAAAAAGTAAAAAACATCACGACCTTATTTTATTTCATATTTTTACTCCCTTTCTTTTTACTCGTGGCGTCTGCTTGTCTTCTTGTCTGACGAAAAAGCATTGGATCGATTTCAACCCTTTTCCCGTGATCCAATCGAGCTGAAACTTTGTAAGCAGACTCGTGGCGACGATCAAGAAGATCCATCAAATTTTCGTTAAAAAAAATTAATAAATTTTTGGATTTTTCAAATATTTTCATACAACTTACTAAGTTGTATGAAAATATGTCAACGCGTCTGGTAGACACGGAACCTGATTATAGTATAATTTAGGATTTTGGGAAATTTTTTAGTACTTCCTTTCGTAGCGTCGCCCAACCGAAGCCCAACGCGTAGGTTAAGCGCCAAACTAGTTTCCACTTGTAAATGAGAAAGGGAGTATAATAAAAACTTGGTTTTTATGGGTAACTTTTTTATTATAACTAGCTGTTACACTTAAATGACGGTACTCTAACATTTCGGTAAGAAAAGTAAAAAAAAATAAAATAAAATAAAATAAAAATTTCAATTGATTCGGTAACATCGTAGATTGACATTTAAAAAAATATTGATTGTATTATTTGTATAAATCTACTTTATTACATGTTTCAGAAATAACTTTCCATCGCCAGGGTGATATATATATATATATATATACACAATGATATATATATTATATATATATTATCTATATTATATATCTATATATATATATACATATATATATATACATATATATATATATTATATATATACAGCACATGCATGCTCTTAATTTGCATAAGTACATACATAATTTTTAAAGCAATCACAAAAAATTACATTAAGGTTTATTTCTATCTTCTAAAAAACATTTATTAAAACCCTGGCGTAAAGAATAATGCTTTTCTTTTTTTAAAAGTATATTTCAGTCGTAAAAGAGGTTTTATACAGAGTTTTTAAAAATAAACAAATAGGTTTTGGTAATATATATAATATATTTATAAAGTATTAACTGAAAAAATACTAAATAAAGCCATATTTCGCCTTTCTAGGCCTTCTCTGATAAATATAATTGAAAAATAATTTTAAATGTGGTTTACTAAGTAAATTAGAATGATAAATTAATGTTATATGGGGTATACAAGTACATATATCTTAAAATATTTCAAATCATTACCTTCAATACTGGAATGATAGATCTACTTGATTTATAAAACTTTTCGATCAATATATATCAGTTTTGTGTAAAATTTAATCGATGTAAAAATACATGCAAGAGGAATAGTTTGACGATAGAATGAAGTTTCAATCTAATGCTATCAAAACTAGCAGATTACTATTACAGAATTCACTATTTTTTTTTTTAATTTTTAAGAATGGAGTAGGTATTTTTATATGTGATTTTGATAGATTTTTTTATTCTTTATTTATAATGTGTAGCCCGTAGAATACAAACGAAATGATTTAAATTACAATATACTTTTCTCGATTCTTAATACATAATACACAATAGGTACATAAATAATATAATTTGACATCATTGATTTATGAGAAAATTAAAAACTTAAACAGTATAATATAAATATATTTTTAAACTCAGAATAATGTCTTTCACCTAATTTAATGATGATTGTGAATAATTTATATAGTGTTCAAGCCAAAATTCATCAATTATAAAATGACTTGATACTATATTAAATGATGTATTAAAGCTTGTAGAAAATGTATAGGATGTTAACTGTTGTATATAATTATTATTAATAACAATATTATTTATATAAAACAAAGTAAATTTTTGATTATATTAAAAATGTGACCACAAAATTAGTGAGCTGTTTTTGAAGATGTTGCATAATTCATCTCAAAATCATGTATTTAAGCAAGGTTTTTTAAAAGTAAAAGCTTTTGCCAAAAATACCAAGCGTTTACCAATTTTAAGTACGTAAATATTGTAAGGTTTTAAATTTCAAGATTTAACTTTGATTACACATGCTCATTCTCCGTAATGAATAAATAATATGCATCTGCGTATTATTTTATCTGCTGTATCTCATTATGGAAAGAAAGGTTGAAGGTAATTGCGGCTTGGGTAAGTGGAAGACGTCCTGGCTCAGGGAGTGGACTGGAATACATAAAGTGGAGGAACTGTTCCAGCTAGCACAGGACAGAGAAGCCAGAGTAAGATAGCCAGCCATCATCAGAATCATTTGACATTTTATCCAACGATATATTCAAATTTGTATAAAATATATAAATGGTAACTCGTTATATAACTATTATAGATAAACGTTTTATTTATTTATTTAAATGAGTGATGAAACACAACGAATATTCTTATTGATTATAATAAAAATGTGACCACAAAATTAGTGAGCTGATTTTGAAAATGTCACATAATTAATCTCAAAACCATGCATTTAGAAACGTTTTAAAAATTAAAAACTTTTATCAAAAATACCAAGCATTTATCAATTTTAAGTAGGTACCTAAATGTTGTTAGGTGTTAAATATTACGATTTAACCATAATCACTCATGCTTAAAGATGGTATAATAATTTTCCATAACGATAAATAGGATCTGCTGCATCGCGTTAGGGAAGAAAAGAGAAAAGATTGAAGGTAGTTGATGAAACAGAACGTATATTCTTATTGATGTTATTAAAAATATGACCACAAAATTAGTGAGCTGATTTTGAAGATGTCACATAATTAATCTCAAAACCATGCACTTAGACACGTTTTAAAAAATAAAAACTTTTATCAAAAATACCAAGCATTTATCAATTTTAAGTAGGTATCTAAATGTTGTTTGGTGTTGAATGTAATGATTTAGCCATAATAACACATGCTCAAAGATGGTACAATTGGACACATTCTCCATTACGATAAATAGGATCTGCTGCATCGCATTAGGGAAGAAGAAAGAAAAGATTGAAGGTAGTCGCGGCTTGGGTAAGAGACAGATAGATATCCTGGCTGAGAAACATCACGAAATGGACTGAAATACATAAAGTAGAGGAACTATTCCGGCTAGCACAGGACAGAGAAGTCTACATTTTATCCAACGATGTATTCGTATTAGTATAAAATATATAAATGCTAACTGTTCTATAATTATTATTGATAAACTTATTACTTATTTATTTAAATAAGTAATAGAAAACAACGTATATTCTTATTCATAATATTAAAAATATCACCACAAAATCAGTGAGCTATTTTTAAAGATGAATGATAAATCTCAAAAACAAACAATATGCGGTAGAAATATTTTAAAAAGTAAAAACTTTTGCAAAAAATACAAAGCATTTACCAATTTTAAGGAAATGTTGTAAGGCGTTGAATTTCAAGAATTATCAACTCTGGTTAGACATGCTTAAAAATGGCATACTGGGACATATTCTCCATAACGATAAATTTGATTTGATGGATGGAGATGGATATATATCAACTGTTGTTTTTGATAGTTAACTGGTATTTTTATATTCAAAATATTAAAACGACGAAAAAGTACTATATCTTATTCATTACGTGAACAATTTACAAGTTTACAATTCAGACTTACCTTAGCGTTTCTGTTTGTGTTTTCATTGGGTCATTAAAATACCACCAATACGAATCCTGGATGTCGTCTCGTATCGAAACCACCTATCCGAGGATCCAATTTCGATTTCGACAGCAAAACTATTGATGTCAATGATCAAAGACAATCATCTTGTATATATAGGAAAGTGAAAAAAAGCCAGTCTTAATTTTTATGTTGAATTTTTTTGATGGTTGAGTTGTAAATCCATTCGATATCCCCTTCTCCATCAAAAATTACGAATAAAAGTTAAATAATGCGTATGTGCAGAAAACCTCTGAGCTAACCTATTGAACAACGTCGAAGTAGAGGGAGCCGCAAATAAAATACAACAACGACACAATGTAAGAAGAAATATCGATATATTTTGTAGATTTATTGGTAGGTTTTGGACGTACAAAAACCAAAAGGTAGCCGTCCCATTTATATAAGAAATATATAAATATGAAAAAAAAAATATCTCTTGCCATAGACAAATTGTCTTTGTCGGAAAAAGAAAACTTTAAAACTAACCACCATGATTTTGATTAATACAGTATGAAAGAAGATTCTGAAGAAAAGGTAATGAAGATCATCCATATAAGTCAGGAGACCATTCAGGATAGAACGTCCAAGTACACCTCTACACTTCAATAGTTTACATTGTAAAATCCTATGGTGAAATAAATATTTTATCATTTATATGAGCTGAGCAAGGTTAATGTAAAAAAAGGAAAGCGTGTCTACATTGCACATGTCCACATACCAATATCGTACTGCAAATTAAAAAGTTTCATTTTTTTGAGTTGTGTATGGCAATAGAGAATATATAAAATTTGATGAAGCGAGAAAAACACTGCGCCAAACGCGAGATGCAGTCCATGAAACAGCAACCGTGGTACACGATTGTTAGTCTCTATGCAGCCATATCAGAGTAATTTCTGAGCAGCGAGAAAAAGCATGGTAAATCCCGATAAAGAACTAGGATTATCCGAAAGACAGATTAAATACATAAGCTTCTAAAAGTTAGTAAACGATGAAGAACATGAAAGGCAAAGTCATCTCCGGGGAGAAACAACAATCTACACGCAAACGCAACCCTCTTTCATTCGGCTACCACGCCATCCCTAAAGAAATTAAACATAAAGACTCTTGATCATTATGGTTTTAAACTGATGATCAACATGAAATTAACGTTAATCTAATGCCGAGTCTTTTCAATATTTAATTACAGTTTAATTTGCCTTTTTTGACTGACACGTTAACTAAGAGAGAGAAAGAATAAACAGAATATTTAGTCGATTGTCAATTACACGAAAAATTGACAAATTTTGTTATTAATATTTTTAATTGTATATTGTACCCTACAACATTTTTTTTTTAATTCTGTTAGTTTTTAACAACCATTTCCAATTTAACATTGTTACATTCAAGATTAATAATATTCCCATACAGTCAAACCGAGACAAATGTCCTTGTAAATAATAAGATGGAAAATGATAAAGAAAAATAAAAGATAATGCTGTAAATTAACGGCGTTTAAAATTTTTTTTTTTTTAAATTTTGCATTAAAATCAATAATTTTTTTTTTTATAATTTTATTGATTTAATCCCTCCCTCTCCAAACACAAAGTCTTTTTTTGGAGAGATATAGCGAGCACTTTAGTCACCGGTCAATAAGGACAGCAGATTACATTTAAAACGAATTAAAATATCTCAAATTTCGTCTTAAAAAAGGGATTAAAAATCACACAAGTAAAAGTACTCATAATTATGATAATACCTGATTAAAATACACAAATGGAAATAAAATCACTCGCTGCTGCATTTTTACCATACATAAAAGGCACCACAAACAAAATCATCATTTTCTTTTGATAAATATAATATTCGCACTATTTTAAGAACAGATATAGAACAGATTTCATCTCTATAAAAATTCCGAAAGATAAAAAACTTCTAGAATCACACAGGGCATGCGAAATCCCAAGAAATGATTGTGCCAAAACCTACATAGGTGGTAGATCGAATCGCAGAATCTCAGCACGTCTCCGAACATCGCATGGATATTAAAAATCGTGAACAAACTTCTCTTGTCCACCATTCATTAACGGAAAATCATAAAATAGATTTTGATAATTCAAAGATAGTCGCCGTTCCCAATAACGAATCATTCAGAATTTACAGAGAAGCCATTGAAATCAATAAAATAAAATAAATAATCATGTAAGGAATAATAGAGACGACAGCATTAGACTTCCAACAACTCTCTTAATGCAAATAACATTCTTTGTAAATTGCTTATCACTGTAGATACACCGAACGTATTAGAAAGTCTAACCACTTTACCGTTAAACAATAGGTACTAATAAATGACCAATTAAGTACATGGATCACCTGAGGAGTGCCAGCAAGTACTAACGTCGTCCCTGAAGAAACCCACTCCTCCACAAACATTTAAATAATTTTTCAAACCATCACTTGATGGTGAGCTGATACTACAGATACACCGAACCTATTAGAAAGTCCAACCACTTTACCGTTAAACAATACCAATAAATGACCAATTAAGTACAAGGATCGCCTGAAACCTGCCAGCAAGTGCTAACGTCGTCCCTGAAGAAACCCACTCCTCCACAAACATTTAAATGATTTTTCAAACTTTCACTTGATGGTGAGCTGCGTTTATGAACGGTTGTCTAAAGGGCAATTTATCTACAAGTCACCCTGAAGATGAACGTATAATAAAGTGGACACGGGGTGGTATATAGCACGACGTCAAGTAAGAACCTCGGCGAAACATACGACCGTTATTTTAATACCCGCGTAATCTATTGTCATACAACCTGATCATTCACTTCATACTTATTCAATTTTGACACAAGATTGTCTCAAAACTGTTATCTTGTGATGGAGGGAAAGAAAATATAAAAATGCAAAATAAATACACAATACTTTGACTATTTTAATATAGCCACAGAAGAGGATTATCAATATACTCGGCTATGCTGTAAAAAATACGTAATATCGCTCTTAATAATTAAATATTAACTGGATATAAAAGCGGACAACATTTTTGAACAAAATAATAATAAAAATGCGGTAAAGTGATTTAATAAAATAAAAAACTATTAAAAATATATAAATGCATGCTTTAAGATTCTAAATTTAATTATCGAAAAGATTGCAGATTAAATTCACTCTCTATGGTCTTGATTGCACGCACTATTCTGTATTTTGCTTTATTTTATCTCGTATTGTACATCTCAATAATTGGTGTACTAATTTTTTTCGCTCCTTGCTTCTTATCAAAGATTCTATTAATATTCCTGAGCAAATAAACAAATAACTCATGCTCGGATGTTATGAGCGCACCCCACGACAATTCAAGCACAGTCAATCTTTACTGTAGTTTTCTCTTCATTGTATCCTCTTCACCGGCACTTACTACTTATTTACATTAGAAAAAAAAATTGGAAATATTATTATTCAACATTGCGATGGTACGAGAAATATTATTAATACCGTAAGGAAACAAAAAATTGTAGTGAAATTTTTCTACAGGTAGAATTATGAGAAGTCATTTAATAGGACATGCCCAAGCTGCGACATAATTATTAGAATTAAATTTTCACGATCTTATAAGAGCGACCCCCTGAAGATGAGAAGTGCAATCTGCTCGAAATGTTGGGAGGACAACGGTCCTTCTCAGCACCAACTAACGCGGGATAACCGAGATAATTTACCTTCTACATGTTTGAGTATGTAAAAGGTAAAGTATCTTAAAAACAACATATATAGAAAATTAGCTCGAAAACCAATACTATACAATTTTTTTTTCTTGCAGCAATTCCAAAATTTTGTAGTTAATAGGCCAATGTGTCGAAAAATTACTTTAAAAAGTCAATAAAGATAGGGATATATACCAACTTTATGTGTAGGTACAATCCCAACTTATCGAAATACATTCAAAATCCAGAACCGTAAAAATTCCAAAATGTCGGAATTAAGGATATGTCAAAATCCAAAAACTTCAAGCTCCCAAAACTTCGATATCCCGACGAAATCAATTATCTGGACTGAGATAAAGCGGCGCTCGATTACTTCCGCTGCGACAAATTCTATAATATTAGTATAATATAATCTGAAATTCAAAAAAAATATTTTTGAGCTTCACGACGTTCATTGATACGTGACAAAATTAAAGGCAAAATAAAATATCA